>ML975354.1:0-100621 GCA_010015605.1 Decorospora gaudefroyi
GCGCGCGTGGGATGGAGGAAACGCGCGTGCGTCCTCTTCAAGGATCCATTGTACGAGAAATTCCTCTTGTTGTGGAGTTAATCGCTGCTGGTATTCGTGGCTGAATTGACGTGTTTGTGTACCACGTAGTCGGGCAGCAAGCGTGCTTCGAGGGATATTGTACGCCTTTGCAGCAGCTCGTTGACTCGTAAAAACACCAGAAACAACGTCGCTGACAGCTGCTTGAATTGCTGCTTCACGGGGATCCATTTTGGTTTCGTGGTTGTGGAGAAATCACGAGTGTGGAGTGGGTGGCCGAGGTCTGGGCGGGTGGCCAGCTTCAGTGGGTGGCCAGCTTCGGTGGCCGCTAGCTTAACTAATACTCGCAAGAAGATAGTCCTGAACAAGAGGTTATACAGCCGGATATAAAGCAGAGGACGTAACACTAGCGCCGGATATTATGTTGCTCCTACGTGACGTCATTCCATCTCGCTAGACTAACAATAGCCTCGGTGTAGGCTACAACCTATAAGATACTGCAAACGTTGTCCTGTTCCCGAGGTTCTAAGTTCTATGCTTCATCAGTCAGAGGGAGGCGGGGGTGGGGCATGGGCGCCGACATGGACGCACTGATGAAGCGTTGTGGCGGGGGCGGGGAGGTGAAGGAACGCGAGACGGGAGATTTTGTTTAAAGAAAAAGATGCTTAAACCCGGGCGTATATACCTAGTCTCCATCCCAAAGCCGAGGTTCACCGTAGCCCGCCACCGTGTGTTTCTGTTTCCAATGTACTTTTTGCCTACCCTGGGCTGTCTATGACTCTGATTACAAACTCATTTTTCTCAATATACAAGCCGGTTCTTTCAGAAACTGAGCAGATTCTAGGGGCGTGAAACTACCTAGGTAGTGTCGATATTCCCCTGCATCACTAAGTTAGTTCTCCAATCCGAAACTAGCAGTATACACACGAACGTTCCTAGCTTTCCATTACTTAACCCTTCTTCTCGTCCCTACTTGCACAAAATATGCAGAACGACAAACAGTCAGGCCCCCCCCGGAAACCTTCACGAAGCCGCTCGAGATCGCGACCACGGCGCTCAGACAACGCGCCATTACACCGAATACTGTCGAGTCAGTTTCCGGACGATCACTCCGTCTATCACCATGAGGACGGCGAGGGTGTACACATTGACGCAGATGCGCGGTCGTTGCACAAGTCTGAGACCCAGCGACGAGACGCGGATACGTCGAGTGAGGAGGATAGTAACGATGACGTAAGCGAGAAAGAAAGTGTGGCGGAAGAGAAGGATGGAGCTGGTCGTGAGCAGGAAACCACGTATGAAGAGATTAGGGCTGGGATCCCGTATGAGCATGATGTTGAAGCTTCGCCGCCGCCGCTGGAGAAGAAGAAGTCTACTAGATCTGTGAGAGATGCGAATCTTGTACGTATTCATCTTGAAAGCTCGATGGTGATTTGATGTCATTTACTAACATTAGCCAGGTGACTTGGGATTCGGATGACGATCCGCAAAACCCAAAGAACTGTAAGCACAGGACTTATGCACAGCATGCATGTAATATACCGGTACTGAATAAGCATGCAGGGTCAATGAAACGCAAATGGGCAGCGACCTTCATCGTCTCGGCCTTTACGCTCGTCTCGCCCATTTCCTCTTCCATGATCTCACCAGCGCTGGCCAGCATAAGCGCGGAATTCGGCATCACCAACCAAGTCGAAGCGCAACTCACACTGTCAATCTTCGTCCTCGCATACGCTATTGGGCCGCTCTTTTTGGGTCCGCTATCTGAGATCTACGGCCGAGTCATTATCTTGCAGTTGTCCAACTTGTTCTATCTGGCCTGGAACTTGGGATGTGGGTTTGCTCAGACATCTGGGCAGCTGATGGCATTCCGGTTTCTTAGTGGTTTGGGCGGATCCGCGCCGTTGGCGATTGGTGGCGGCGTGCTCAGTGACTGTTTCTTCCCCGAACAACGTGGCCGTGCCATATCAATCTACTCCCTAGCCCCCTTACTCGGTCCAGCAATCGGTCCCATAGCCGGAGGCTTCATATCGCAGAACACGACCTGGCGCTGGTGTTTCTACGCGACCACCATCTTCACCGCCCTAGTCCAATGCTTCGGCTTCTTCTTCCTGCAAGAAACGTATGCTCCAAAACTCCTTGAATGGAAGCGCAACAAACTCCGCAAAGAGACTGGAAACATGGACCTACACACCGAATTCGATAGCCCGGACCGCACCCTCGCGACCACCATCTCCATCGCCATGAAACGGCCCTTCAAGCTCCTCTTCACCCAACCCATTGTCCAGGTGCTAGCGTGCTACATGGCCTACCTCTACGGCCTCATGTACCTCATGCTCTCCACCTTCCCCCGGCTCTGGGTCGACATCTACGGCCAAAGCACGGGCATCGGATCCCTAAACTTCCTATCAATGGGCATCGGCTTCTTCCTCGGCACCCAAATCACCGCGCCCCTCAACGACGCCCTCTACCGCCACCTAAAAGCACGCAACCACGGCATCGGCAAACCGGAATTCCGCGTCCCCATCATGGTGCCTGCCTCCCTGCTCGTCCCCGTCGGCCTCTTCTGGTACGGATGGAGTGCGCAAGCCCAGATTCACTGGATTATGCCGAATATTGGGGCGGCCATCTTTTGTGCGGGCGTTATTGTCGGCTTTCAGTGTATACAGACGTATCTTGTGGATAGCTATACGAGATATGCTGCTAGTGCTATTGCGGCGGCGACGGTGTTGAGGTCGTTGGCTGGGTTTGGGTTTCCGTTGTTTGCGCCGGCTATGTATGACGGGCTGGATTTTGGGTGGGGCAATAGTGTGTTGGGGTTTGTGGCGCTGGCGTTGGGGGTTCCGGCGCCGGTTTTGTTGTGGAGGTTTGGCGAGCGGTTGAGGAGTCAAAGTCGGTTTGCGGCTGGGTGATGGGAGGGGGGTTGTAGATGATGGAATAGGGGAGACAGTAATGCCATATGCATGTTGAAAGCTTGCGCGGAGTATGCCGGGATGAGCTTGCAGTGTGAAATTTCAGTCTATGTTAGTCGCGTACGGTGATGATCGATACATATTACGGCCATGGCTGATTTCAGCAAGGTAGTGTTGGTTCCTAAAGCAGGACTTATAACAGTCTGATAGGTCAGTAGGAAGGAATTCGTACATGTCATTCGAGGGTGGTCCGTGCTGGAGCCAGCGAGCATCGCATCTTCAAATCATCAGTAAAGTCCCGCGTAGCATTGATCCACCACACCGCGTCGCCGCAACCTCCGATCCCGTCAAAACACCATGTCTGCACCGAGCAGATGCATAGCAGCTGCTGCACGGGGTTTCAAAAGCATCCCCGTCGCCCGAATCTCACATCGAACGATTACCTCGCACACATCAACGCCGGCCGCCTCGTTACGACAAGCAATAGGAGGAAACACGACGTGCCTGCGGGCGCTGCAGAGAGCAAAGGAAGAGAGCAGCAAGAATGGAGCAGGGCGAATACGCAACTTCACACAGTCAGCATCGCGGAGCAAGCTCAAGACGATTGACCAGATCCGCGCACGGAACAAGGGCGGAGTACGTCAGACCCGTCTCCCTTCCAGCCAGAGATAGGAGGTTTATTATGTTGGCCAAAAACTAAAATCTCCCCAGCCCTTCAACCTCACAGCAGCCATCCTCTTCGTCGCGGCCAGCGCAGGACTATGGGCCTACTTCCGCCACGAAAAGGAGCGCATGGCCCGAAAGCGCATAGCCGAGCAAACAAAAGGCATCGGCAAGCCCAAAGTAGGCGGACCCTTCCAACTCATCGACCAAGACGGTCGTCCCTTCAGCAGCGACGACATGCTCGGCAAATACGCGCTCGTACGTGGGGAATCCCATTTACCCCCCTCCCCCCGCTCCGCTCCCATAACTGAGAAACGCAATAGGTCTACTTTGGCTTCTCGCACTGCCCGGACATTTGTCCCGACGAGCTCGACAAAATGGCCCTCATGTACGACAAGGTCGTTGCCGAGTGCGGAAATGTCCTCCTGCCCATCATGATCACCTGTGACCCTGCGCGCGACAAGCCCAGCGTACTCAAAGAGTACTTGACTGAATTCCATCCCAATTTCATTGGCTTGACGGGCGAGTACGACAACATCAAAGATACGTGTAAGGCGTATCGAGTGTACTTTAGCACGCCGAACAATGTGAAGCCTGGACAGGATTATCTAGTGGATCATAGTATTTACTTTTACCTAATGGGTGAGTGACAGACGGTCTTGATGGGCATTTTTTTTGCTAACTATGAATTATCTAGATCCCGAAGGAGACTTTGTGGAGGCTATTGGGAGGAATTTTACGGCCGATCAGGCGGCCAAGGTTATCAGGGATCATATCAAGGATTGGGAGAAGCCGCTTAAGAAGGAGATGAGGTGGCAATAGGGCGGTTCGAGGCGGTTCTGCAAGCCCGAGGTCTTTGCGTTGACTGTTTTTGAAAAGCAGATGGTGAAGAAGGGGGGATTTGTGTATGAGTAGGATGACTGTCAAATGTGTAACACTACCGTACCAAAAAACTGTTTATAACTTGTATAGCCACACAGACACACATTAGCCACACAATCGTGTTCCCCCCCGAAAAAAGAAGCTTAAATTTCTGGACGTACGCTAGCAACCATAGCAATAACCACACACAGGATGTACCCATCCACGACATCCCATATCTACATCACGCTAGCGCACAGACAGCTCCGCGTACACACCAAAACGTAGAAGCATACCCGTAGTCAAGACATGTACAGACATTAATAATAATAATAATAATACAGGTGTAAGATTGTTCAATTCAGTTCAATCCAGTCATCAAAATTCCATTTCCATCTCGCCCACGCGACACCCACAACGCCCTACCTATTCTCCCCGTTAAGAGGAAAAGAAAAACAAAAGTGTGACAAAGAAGAAGGGACGGATAGGAGCAAGAAGGGGAAAAAAGAGAAAAATGAAGGAAAAGAAACCCCCCCCCCCCGTAATAGCTTCGCATTAGTCCGAAGGGCGAGATGATGTTGTCGCTAGGCTGTGATTGGGCGAGTACATTTGCTGCTCCTGCGACAGGGAAATACTTATATCTTGTGTTGATCACGCTTAGAACTCTTGCAAGGTACACGATACGAATACAGGAAGGTGCTAGTAGGTAAGCGTTCTGTAACACTTCCAGAAATTACAGCTGAAAGCCATGGTAAACAAGTTTTTCGACACGATTCAGAAGAGTCACTAGTCAAATCCAGGGGGCCGGTTACTAGTTGGAATGTATGCAGATTGACTATACCCCCAATCCTTGAACATAGACACACGTGGCCTCGTGTGGTGAAAACCTTGATACCTTGATACGCATAATTGACTGAGATAACGCTGGACGGAAAGAAAGCCGTTATACATGAAGAGAAAAGGTCGACGATGGTCGTGAGAGTGTTCCTGGTATCCCGAACGCCATGCTGAAAGAAGGTGGTGTACCGTCAAAAAAAGGGAAATGGTACATAATATGGATGGCTAGGACGAGCCAGATGGCGGGATCGTCGGAGTGTTCTCTTCTGTGCTGGCAATAGCACTGTCACCTTCGGTGGTCATTGCGATAGGCGTCGGCGCAATTCTTCTCCTCTTATTTTCTCGTGCGTCCTCGACTTCCACTTCCGGCACAGGATGGAGCTCCCGCTTTTTGGAGGTTGATACGGCATCGTCACGGTCCGATTCGCTCCTCTCGCTTTCTCTTCGTCCAACAGCGCCCACATGTGGAATGCCGCTGACAGAGCTACTGGCGCTGTGCGATCCACCCTGCCCATGAGCCGGGGTAAGAGGTGGTGTCCACATCGGAACAGGCCCTGAGTTGGCAGCTGCTAAGCTAGGTACCGACGACATGGCCGGCGTTGGAGCATTCATGTTACTTTGGTCACCTGCGCCGGGCGCAAATGACGAGGCGGTGGCTATGCTAGATACGGAGTTGCTTCTTGTTGGACTGCCTGGCCTTGCGGGCACAAACGAGCTTGGGGAAGCCGGGAAACCCGCCGAGGGTTGTCTCTGCATTGCTGGCGCCGTGGCTGTTGCGGTACCAGACATGTTTCCGGTGGTCGGAGTTGGTGTCGGTGTAGAATGGTTCGATGTATGACCGGTGGCTGTGTTAATTGCTGCAGGCGTGTGCTGTGGTCGACTGTGGACAGCCAATGGTCCCGTATACTTATCGCCTAACTCACCGGAGGCGAATGTGATCGAAGAGCAGAAGCCATCTGAAGACGTCATCAAGAGCATGGATCCATCGTTTGACCTACACGTGTGTCAGCAAGCTCAGGGGGTGAATTCAAGTTTCCTGTGCCTACCAAGTGATATCGGTAAAGGTAGCAAAGTGCAAGTTGCTGACTATACACAGCGGCTTCTGCTGTTGTGTGTCATAGATGTGAATGGCGTCTTGTGTTGCGACAGCATATATCATGCGATAGGGCAGAGCAAACGCGGAAACAGGTCCAGCCGGCGGGCCTGGCTGAGCAGAAGCGTCTCCTTCAGCAGGCTTGGGAGATGCAGCGGATATGCTGGGTGAGGGAGAAGGCGCGCTCGTGATAGGCGGTGGATCCATCGAGGAGTGCGACGTGGGGGGCTTCGAGGGCATGACGGGCTCTGGCAGGGACGGGATCTCGTCGTCCATGTTGGAAGTATCGATGGTTATTTGTTTGGTCGGCGGAGCGGTCTGGCGGAGGGTATAATACACCGGCGAGCAGCGAACGGCTACCGAAGGCTTCTTGTGGCCCGGCAGAAACGCGACCGGCGGCTTGTTCAGGCCGGCGCGAGTGTAGATGTAGACGGTGTTGGTTATGTCCTCCACTGGCTTCGCCTCGCCCACGGACGGATGCAGCGTCTTGTACTGGCCAGCGGGCGTGAACAGCAAGCTTCCATCGGGGGCGAATGTGAGGCGGCGGAAGAAGGAGGTCAGGGTCTCGTTGAAGTAGATGGGCGCGTTGCGGACGCCGAGATTGCCGATGCTGCCGATGCTGGGGGAGTTGGGCATGACGGCGGGGAGCGGCATCGACGGCGCTGGTGAAGCGGAGCGGCGCATCGAGGGCGAGGAGCCGAAGGAGGAGCGACGGCTGTGCGAGGTGGGTGGGGGGTGCATGGTCGGCAACGCCAGCGACTGCGGTGTGCCGGGCATCGATGGCACGGGGGAGCCGATTGCCAGTGTCGAGTCGGCGACGAAGGACGCGCGGCCGCCAAAGTCGGGCGGCGCTGGGCTGTTGGAGGAGACGCGGCGGGCGGGCAGGTCCATCTTGGTGACCTTGCTGTGCTGGGCCAGCGAGAAGTGGCCGTCCTTGTTCTTCAGCGTGTAGATGTGCACGGAGCGGTCCGACGACTGGGTCGCGATGTACTCGTTCATCGGATCCCAGGCCACGCCCTGGACGTAGTGGTTGTGCTCGGCAATCTGCCGGACGATGCTTCCTAGATGTCATTGAGCAGCTGCCGGGGAGGGGGAGGGGGGATGGAGGTGGAGGTGGAGGTGAAGGTGGCGGCCGGGGCGGGTGTCGTACCAGTCTGCGCGTTGTAGATGCGCGCAATGTTGTCCATGCTGCCCGTGATGAAGAAGACGCCGTCGGGAGACCAGGCCAGGTCGTAGATCTCCGAGCCTATGGACCTGCACATGGTCTTGACGCGCCACGTCTCCTTGTCCTCGACGCCCTCTTCGAAGTTGGCGTGCGTCGTCTGGTTCTCGGCGGGCACCCAGAGCAGGACGTTGCCATCGTCGCCCGCGCTGGCCAGCAGTTCGCCTGCGCGCGCTGTCAGCAGCCATCTCACACGGGGGGCTGCCAGTACCTACCGCGCGGACACCACCGCACCACATTGACCGCCTGCGTGTGCTTGACGAGCGTGGCGAGGTACGTGACTTTGCGCTCTTCGCCATGGGTCTCGACGTTCCAGAGCTGCAGCAGCTGTCAGCCAAAGTCCCACGCTGTCCGAAGCTCCAATGCGTCGGCCGCAACCTACCCGGACGTTGTTGTCGCCGCCTGCTGTTGCCAGTCGTCCCTTGGCGTGCGGCTCAAAGTGGGCGGAATAGATGGGAGCATTCTCGTTGTGCCAGGACACCAGAAGCGGAGCAGCCTTCATTGTGAGCGCAGGTACGGCTCATGGGCCCGCTGGTCGGCGTGGTTGTGCGTGCGGCGGGGACAGGCAATTCTGCGATGGCCCAACCGTGTCTGTGAGCTGCGAGGGCAAAGTCAATGTTTTGTTCGGGGCGAGTGCAGCTCACCAGAGCTCGTCTTTGAGGCAATTGATGAGAGCCCGCACGGCTGCACGGCTCCCTGGGCACGAAGCGCGAACGTTCCGCGTCCTAGCCAGATCAGGAAAGCTTATTGATTGGTTTCACTGCCAGTCGAGCGTCAGAGGCATCGCGCGCAACACCTGCAACGCCCGCTTTTACTGATGCGTTGTTTGCTGCCAAAGCGACGTGTCTTGGAGCCTTTACCATCGCGCCTACTACTTTCTGTGCCCTTTGACATGTCGGCGCTTGTCAGGCCTGCCGTTGCTTCCCCCGTCGCCCCGGTGACAGCGACCTAAGGATGAGACATAAGCGAGATACCTAGATACGGCCTTCGTACGATATAGCGCCCCTCATGCGCTGAGCAGTGACATGTGTTGGCTTCTTTATGCGTCCTGCTGATTCATGTCGCTTCCAGCTCAAATCTACTGTGAATGTCTCTTCGTTTCAGTCAGCCGCCTGTATCGTTGAGACCCTCTCGTGCACGGATCAGGCAGTTGACGATACTTCGTAGTCCGGATGCTGATGGGAAGCAGCCATCACACTGCACAGGCATCCTCATCGCTCATCATGTCGCACCCAGAAGACGCCCGCCTCGAAATAGAGCTGCAGCTATTGAATGCCATGTACCCAGGACAAACACACTATTCCCCCAAATCACGCGAGTTCAAGTTTTCAGACGACAGCCATGCTGCGCTCCTTCTTCGGTTGCCGGACACGTACCCAGAGGCGGCATCGCCCGACATCGTCTCAGCGACCGACGCGGCGAAGAATGACTTGCGGGCCCATACCAAGCGTGCTGTAAAGGAGCTCGGGTTAGCACCAGGAGAAGAAGCACTTGATGCCGTCATCGCAACTTTTCTTCACGTCCTCGCGTCTACCACTAGCCCGAGTCCGCCAGATCGGGACACTGGCCCAACACCAGGTACCGACGACAGGCTCAACACCTCAAAAACCGTCATTATATGGTTGCATCACCTCCTCAACACTAACAAACGCAAACTGGCCCTCTCACCCCCACCCTCGACACCTCTTGTTTCTGGTCTCACCAAACCCGGCTATCCAGGCGTTCTTGTCTACTCTGGCCCCGCATCGGCTGTCATAGAGCACGTCAATACACTGAAGGCGCAGAACTGGCAAGCGTTCCAAGTACGGTACGAGGAACAAGAGCTGTGGCATTTCGCACACGGGACGGGCGTGAAAGAGGTGGAGAGTATGAGTGAGGTTGTCAAGGGCGTTGAGCGTGAAGCTGCGACTGGCAAAGGGCACAAAGAGGAGTTTCTCAAAGCTGTTGGCATCAAATGAGGGGCAAATGAACCTTGGAGTCCGAATACAGCGGCCTTGGCAGGTTGCGAATGGCAATTCGTGTCATTGGCCCGATATCCTCAACTGCAGCTGCCGTAGGCAAGCGCCACAAACGTGCAGGAAACAGGCAACCACACCCTCGTGAGAATATGTCTACCCCGCCTTTGCCACTCCTGTATCACACGAAAGCCCTGATTTCTCCTCCTTGCCGTTACAACAGTCTGTTCACTGCCATGGCATCGGAAAATGACGACGTCGCGACTGCAGATGCTTCTCTCAGCCAGTGAACCTCTACAAGTCCCACTCAGCAGTGCCCGACATGCAGTAGTGATCTTTCAGTAGAAGGTATCGACTTGGAACGATGATCTTCACGGAAGTATGTTGTGCACGTACGTCGAACAAGCCAATAATCGGAAGTCGTTGCACCCAAAACAAAATAGACGGAAGCCGTGGGCCGAAGGCGCTAAGAGTGGCTGCACTTTCTGCCGCCTCATACTTCATGTCATCGAAGATGCCAGTCAACGATACAGATGCACTGACCCTTGGGGCGTCCATGTCACACAAAGTCCTGGTGGTCCGTTCTGCCTGTACCTGCATGGTGTTGGAATAGAGCTACCTAATTCTACTACGTCTTTTCGTTTCGTGATTGGCTCCATTACGGTTTATCTCAAAGGTTCGTCCAGACCCTTTTTATGCACATTCAATTACCAATGGCATAGACTCTTCGATATCCCTTCCACTTCCAGGCTTTAAGTCGATGCCTCGAAGAGCCACTGGGTCTGCCTGTCTGAACTTGGCACAACAATGGCTATCAACCTGCCGAAGTGAACATCCAACATGCAACAACAAGTATGATACACTTGGCCCATCACGGCTGGTCGATATACCCGGTAGTACGATCAAGCTAGTACCGCAATCAGGGAAGACGGTCTTACATCCTTATGTCGCACTAAGCCACTGCTGGGGAGACGCGCAACCCCTGAAGTCGACTATAGGGAACATTGCGAGCATGCAACAATTTATCCCATCGTGCGATCTACCACAGACCTTCTTAGATGCCATACAGGTTTGTCGTGCGCAAGCCTACGACTATATCTGGATCGACTCTTTATGCATTATCCAGGATAGCATCGAAGACTGGGAACAGCAATCAAGCATAATGGCAAGCATTTACAGCAACGCCGATCTGGTTTTGGCTGGCGCTGCAGCCAAATCTGCAAGTGAGGGATTTCTGCGAGACAGAAACGCCTGGCCTGAGGGAACAGTGACACTTCAAGTCGGGGGGGGATTCCAATTGCCTTTGCTTACAGGTTTCTGCCCATGCAAGGGTACCTTGAAGAAGAACCGCTGGAAAAACGCGGATGGGCGTTGCAAGAGAGGTTCTGCACTCGCCGTTTTCTCTCCTATGGAAATTGGGAGATGCTCTGGGAGTGTAAAAAAAGCTCTCTCTTCGAGTCGGACGAGTTCGGTATGCGCCCGAAGCTCAGAAGGCTCAATTTCCAAGGCGAGCTGGAGACTCACTGTTCGGACTATTTTGGACGTCTCTGGAGATGCGTAGTCCAAAACTATAGAGAGAGGCTATTGACGAAAGATACAGACAAACCTGTTGCAGTTTCCGCTCTTGCAGCTCGATTTCAATCTCGATTCCAGTGGACATATCTTGCAGGGCTGTGGAAGGAAGACTTCGTCTCCGGGTTACTGTGGTTCAACTTAGAGCCGGGACGTGCGATGCCTTTCTTTGCACCCTCGTGGAGTTGGATGTCTGTTGAATCCAATCGACGCATGGGACAGAGGGATACGGACGGACCCGACTGTTTATCGCTAGTTTCCGTCCTGGAGGCGAAGACGACTCCCTCTACCCTGAACCCTTTCGGACCAGTCTCAGCCGGCATGCTAGAATTAATCGGCCCGCTGATCTCAGCAACTCTCCGTAACGACGGTCTATCCACGCCTTATCAGGAGGGCTAATTCAGTGTGTACATAGATTTTCCTCATGCTTGCATGAGCCCGCGCTCTAAAGATGAACAAGAGAAAGGCACGACAAGACAAGCAATGCGCCACGAGGAGGACTCTTACTTAGACTTGTCCGTGAAACTTTTTGCACTCATTGATTGGGAGGCGGAGCGGGAGGGAAAGGATTATAGGAATCTAGGAGGGCTCACATTGCGTCCATCCACCACCCATCCGGATGCTTTTGAGCGTCTCGGTGTGTTCGAGTGGCTTCGCTTGCCCAACAAAGAGGCCGTTGTGGAGGATTACAGTATTCAAGAGAAAGTCAAGCTCGTTTAGGAAAGCAAGGCATCAAAATTGTCCAGACTCCAGAGTCACGGAACACACATTTCGCATACCTAAACCGTGGGATTCCAAGTTACCAACGCAAAAGCATCTCATAAAACGAAGAACAAAAAAACAAAGCAAACCCGACCCAGCCAGAACGCAACGCGCTTCGCACTGCACGAAAGAAGACCGCCTTTTCCACCAATTCACCAAAAATGCCTTATCGCAATCCACCGTCGTTCTCCCTAGCCTATTACAACACACATCGGAACAACTTACGGCATCCATCACTTTCCAGACTGTCTCGTATACCACCTACGTCTACACACACGTCATGCGCGCAGCTCTTCCTCTTCTTCCTTCTTCTTTCCCTCTGCTTTTGGCGCAGTAGCAACTACTACACTCCTTTTTCTCCGTTCTTTTCGTTGCAGCGGACAGAACGGCATGGGCTAAGGTCTTGAGCAAAACAAGGACGTTTAAACCTAGCATTGCGTCTGGGGAGGGAGGAAAGGAGTGAGGCAGCAGAGAACTTGGAATGTGTGCTATTTTAGTCTTTACATAGCGTGCGGAAATACAAAGTAGTATTACGTTGAGCTCTACGACATTATATAGCAGCTAGAAGGACTTTGGTGTACCTTGTGGAGCGGAATGCTAGGTTGTGGAATACTAGGAATTCATTCTCGCTTTGATATGTGCGAAGAAAGAGTAGAATAGCAAAGCTCGTAGGATTGCATATAGGATTTAGTGTTAAAACGCCACTCTACCCGCGGCGCCAAACAACTAAAAAGGTAACAGTAATCAATCGTAGTTATAACCAATCACCTAGCACGACAGTATACATCATCATACGCACCACGCCGATATCCAGGCGCCACGGGCGCGCGCCCCTGACAATTAGCATATGATCACTAGGTACATGTTAGCAAAGGCCCGTAGCACAAGTATATTATATAGCCTAGTCGTTTCGTCTAATCTTCTTAGACAAGGAAATCTAATTCATTCTCTTAAGTCTTATAGAAGGGTATATCTTATTATACCTTTATATAACTTATCTTATCGTAAGAGCTATATATAAGAAGAGAAGATAAGATGGCTGGATATATGCGGAAAAGGTGCGACTGCAGTATCAGGCAGGAGACTCATGTTCTAAGAAGATGGCTAGATATATTGGGAAAAGGTGCGACTGCAGTGTTAGGCAGAACGTGACGACGATCTGGAGATGAGAATCGTGCTCTAAGAAGATGGCTAGATGTATTTTGTTCGGAAAAAGTGCGGCTGCAGTATCAGGGAGAACGTGACGACGATCCGGAGATGAGACTCATGCTCTAAGAAGATGGCCCGACATACTCGGAAAAGGTGCGACTGCAGTATCAGCCAGGACATGACAACGACCCAGAGATGAGACTCATGCTCCAAGAAGTGGGTACCGCGATGGATCGCAAACTTGATATACCACCGCCCCACCGCCCAGATACGCAATCAGCGCCAGAGGCATCAGGCCAAGAAGATGGTATCGAAACAAAGGTTGAGCTGAAAGCAAGAGCTAGCGTGCAAACCCCAGCCATGGAAAGTACCAGTGGCAGTACAGCCAAGCCCAAGAAGCGACAACCCAAGAAGGAACAAGCCGAAAAAAAAACCAGGCGGAGGTCAAGGGCAAGTCCAGAAGAAAAAACAACGTTATTATCATCCTCGAAGCCTCACGGTTAGACATGTGCCGCACTCACCTAAGTTCTAACAGCCGTGGGCCGTGGGCTATGGTCGAGAGGATTAATATGGCCCGAAATATGCAAGACGGCTTCTGAAGACGGCCGGGATGCTTGGATCTACATGTCTAAGGAGCTGGAAAGGCCTTGTCCGACCAATCATGGATCTGGATGGGAGGTGCTGGTCAGTGGAGATGTTAACAGCGGCCACGAATGCGAACCATCAAACCTTCATTCCCAACGACATACACCCGTCCCCAACGACAAGGGTCAGCAACCTCCGACGGGGTTACGGTGTGCACGAGGCCAAGGAATTGTTCGATGTTACGAGCGCCGTCGTGTTGCCGCAGCCAAACCACATCCGTGGTTTACGAAACTTGAGCAGTGACATGTGCGAGCACGGCGCGACCTTTACGCTCAGAGAAACGTTCATTACTGCCGCAATTACAGGATGCAGTCGCCATCCGTACTATGCGTTACTTGTTCGAGGAAGGCAAGACCTGCAGGCCGGTGGATTGGATATCTCCTCCTCGCTTACCTTAGGAGTTAATTGCTACAGCGGATAGAGAGGTTATATAGTAGCTAGGAAGACTTTAGCAATCTTCTAGAATAATCTTTTATGTTGTAGAATATGTTAAATATATCCTGGCTCTAATATTCTAGACTTCTTCAAAGAAGGAAAATGTAGTGAAGTGTAGCACGCAGCGTGTAACGAAAGACTGCACTAAAAACAGCATCATCAATAAGAGCCGACTAACCGGGAATTACAAGACCCTTATCAACGCTTTTCTTAAGGGCGATCGCATATCGAGAGACTAGGCTATTGAATGTATTGGCCGAATAGAGTCGTTAGGCTTTTGTTAGGTTAGGGTGCGTGTTAAATGAAGAGCGTTCCTCTGGCCTCCGTTGTGTGAAGGTCGTCGAGCTGATAACCTAGGTTTGGTTCTCGAGGGACGAGTGAGTAAGGTGACGAGGGGGTGATACTTAGCTGAGCTAGCCTTCCCTTAGGAACAAGTATCGGTGCAGTCACAGTTGAGAGCTATGACGGCGGTGGTGAGGATCAAAGGGTAGTATTGAGATACTGTACGAAGTTAAACACAATGAACTATAGGGGTCCATTGCCTAAGACTATATACTAAAGGTGTTGATAAGAGTGGATGGTCCACTGCTAGCTCTCACGTGATCGCGCGTAGTTAGCGTCTTGGCAGCCACTGAGAGCCTCGTACAGGCTCTCACGCGCCTTCCGATAGACATCACACAATGCCAAAACTTGTGTTTTTCATCAAAAGGTGTACCCGCAGATATTCTAGTCTCCAGGGAGACTGTGGGTCCTTGGGGCTCCTTGGTGCTCGGGATCTCCTGGGAAACCGGGACTTCAACCGGTGTCCGGGAGCTTCGTTGCTTGGCGGGACACTAGTCACGTGACTTGGTGTGACTTGTTCTCCGGTGTCTCGTCGTTGCTTCTCCAGTCGTTGTCGAGATCGTAACACGTTGTTGCTTAAATAACTAGTTAAGTTACTCTTAATTAGAAACTTTAGGTACTACTTTAGTATGATGTAGTCGCTCTTATATAGTAAGAATCTAGTGGTAACTAGTTAATGCATAATTACAGTTTTAAAATAGAGTAATTTTAGTGTTTTGAGGCGAGGATGGGTGGGTTATGGTAACGTGGCTCGAGCTCTGTCTCACTACGCCGTACGGTACCGTACTAGTACCTACACCTCGCGCAGCCTAAGCTCACGTAACTGACGTTTTCCCTCCTCATCTACATCGATCAACCACCACAGGCATGGTTAAAATACAAATCCTATCTGACCTTCACCTGGAGGCACCAGCGGCGTACGATGTCTTTGAAATCACTCCAACAGCAGAGTACCTTGCTCTACTCGGGGACATTGGCCACACCAAGGACGTCGGTTTAATCGAATTTCTCCGAAAGCACTTGGCTAAATTCAAAATCATCTTCTATGTGCTCGGCAACCACGAGCCGTACCACTCGTCTTTTGCGGCTAGCAAGCACTCCCTTCTCACGCTCCAGGCCGAAACCGAACAACAAGCCAGTGGCAAGTTCGTCCTCCTCGACCAAACGCGGTACGATCTCTCGCCCACGGTGTCTATCCTCGGCTGCACGCTCTTCTCCAACGTCACAGCTCCCCAAAAAGACCATGTCAGTTTCGGACTCAATGACTTCTACCACATCGAGAACTGGACCGTGGAAACGCACGTGCAGCAGCACGACTCTGAGCTCCGTTGGCTCAACGCGGAAGTCGAGAAACTCATGCAAGACTCGGACCGCCGCAAGATCATCATCGTGTCGCACTACTCGCCCACCGAGGATGCTCGTGCGATCGATCCCAAATACCAGAGTAGTACTCTTACATCCGGCTTTATGACGGATCTGTCGCACGAGATTTGCTTCTCATCGGAATGTGTGGCTATGTGGGCGTTTGGACACACGCATTTCAACTGTGATTTTGAACATGATATGTATCGGACTAGACTCGTTACGAATCAGCGTGGTTACTATTTTCAGAAATCGAAGGGCTTCGAGCCGGGGAAGGTGGTTGAGCTTTGAAGCCGGCCTATTAGACTTACTAAAAAAGATGAGAGATGGAAGATGGAGACATGAATGAGAGAGGTGGTAGGGCGCGCGATTGGGAAGAACCCATGCTTCTCTTGACTCTTTCTTAGCTCCGAGCGAGCGCCATGGTGCTCGGTAGGAGTCGTTATCCTAAAGGAATGGATTGCCGAAGGATTTCTTGTTCATTCTCGCATTTTAAGAACGTTGTTCCACTCTTATCCTTCCAGAAAACGCAAATTGTTATATGCAATGGCCTATGACGAGCTCCTAGACCCTATATTATCGTTAGTCTATTATTAAGACATAGCAAGAAATCTGCTTTAGGTACGGCTTACTTGCTTCTACCTTGACACGGGGTCGTCAACGCGTGCTGTTGTGCGCATTACATTTGGAGTGAGAGAGTGAGAGCCTTTCGTGTAGTATGCAGATTTGTGAAAGCGATCGGAAATCTTTAGCACTTGATCGACGAGAAGGTGAGAGGCGGTGCGACATCGGCGCCTACACATGGCCCACGTGACGATAGTGTAAAGAAAAGAACTCTCTAGCTAAGATGCTCCATCTGATTGGCTCCAGAGCCTACCCAATTGAGCCTAGCGTAGGAAATCTAGACCAATTCATGCGGTAGAGCATTATAACTAACTATACGTTGACTATTTCAAACTTAATGATATGATAGTGAGGAGTCAATACCCTCTACCAAGTATTACAGAAATACAGTATTAATAGTTTCACGTAAAGGTTGTTATAGCGTTAAACCGCTAGCCTTGATAGAAAGGTAAGGTCAGAAGTCGGACCCCCGAACTTCCCCGCATACGGAGGTACGATAAACCATTTGCGCCAGCCGCACCACAAACCCCATCACAACAACAAGGTCCCTACAGCAATCTTGTAGACCTCCAAGCCCATACACAACATGTCTGACGAGGATCTCGAGCAAATAAGACGTGCGCGTCTACAGCAGCTACAGCAACAAGGCGGGGGTTCCCAAGGACAAGGCGGCGGCGGTGAGGGCTCAGAGCAAGAATCACGACAGTAAATACCACCCCTAACCCCACCCTCAAGCTACAAAGCCAGACCGAAAACGAAATACTAAAACACGATTCGCACAGGCAACAAGAAGGTACATCATCTCCAACCCCACACCCACACCCACGCCCACCACTAACCCCCAAACCACAGCCAACCAACGCGCCTCCCTCCTCGACCAAATCCTCCTCCCCGACGCCGCAGACCGGCTCGGCCGCATCCGGCTCGTCAAAGAATCCCGCGCAACCGACATCGAGAACCGACTCATAATGCTCGCGCGCACGGGCCAGCTGCGACAAAAGGTTACGGAAGAACAGCTCAAGGAGATATTGGGTGCGGTGGCGGAGCAGAACGAGAAGGAGGAGAGTAAGATTGTGGTGGAGAGGAGGGGTGGTGGGTGGGATGAGGATGAGGAGTTGGAGGAGCTTATGAAGGGGGTTTAGGGGGCGGTTGGGGAGATGGGAGGTGCATTGGCTGGCGTTTTGGACATCTTCGCTGTGGATGGGATGGGATGGGATGGGATTGGATAGGATTGGGGTATGTACCTCCAATCTGACGTGCTTTGTCGATTTTGCGAGCACGAACATTGTAGTCTTGCAAACTTTGTGTTTATTTCAGGGCTGTCGAGCTCGTGGCATCGACTGCTGTCGCTCCAATAACCTCGCGTGAGATCTCCTACGTCGGATTCCGACCCTGACATACAACATCCAAAACGGTAAGCGCAATGAGGTATCGGGAAGCTGTGCAGGCTATGCACCACCACAACATCGAAGCCCCGGACTAGATGCCGTACATCAAATGCAACCAATCCCTGTAAAACCACATGCGGCTGGGGATCGCGCACTGCAGCGGGAACCAAGATCGCTACCGATCCCAGATCTGAAAAGGCGTTTATCATTGGTGTGCAATGTCCGCTACAAATCATGGCAGGCCTTAATCGGTTCTAGTTGGGTGGTCCGCCGACGTCACCATTTTGGTCCCTTTTGTTTAGACTTTGATGGCAATCAGGTACAAAAGTATAGCTTACTGTCTATTATTGCCATGTCCAATGTTTCCTGTCGAACGCATTTCCGTACCGCAAACCATTCTCAAAATTTCTGTCAAGCGACTTAGATTTGGCAGTCTTGCCCAGATCCGCGCTTTCAGGCACGCGACACAAGTCCAAACCAAAGCATCGCCAAAGAAGTCCACAAAGCCCGACAAGGCATTATCGAAAGCCAAAATGTCGAAGAGGACATCCTATGAACACTCGGAACTCGGTCACACCACAATCAAACGCGCGAAACAAGTCGACGAGAACCTGCCTTACGACCAACTCCGAGAAGCACTCGGCGCGCAAGATGAAATCAAAGATGTAAGAAAAGTGGCGCATTGGTTCCATTCCAAGGACCTCCGGATACAGGACAACACCGCTCTGCACCACGCCTCGGAGCTTGCGCAGAGTGCAAAGAAGCCCTTGGTATGCGTCTACGTAAACTGTGCCGCAGACGAATCATGGCATGGAACGAGTGCAGCGCGGGTAGATTTCATGTGCGAAGGGTTGAAGATTATGCAGAAAGAGCTCAAAGAAATCAACATCCCGTTGGTCTTTTTGGAATGCGAGGACAGGAAGAAGATTGTTGAGACGGTGATTGCGTGGTTCAAGGAACAAAACGTATCACACGTTTTCGGAAACTACGAGTACGAGATTGATGAGATGCGACGTGATTTGGAGTTAGTCAATTCGACGGGGAGGGACGTACAAGTATCTCTTTACCACGACCAGACCGTTGTCGAACCTGGCACGATGCTCACAGGTGCGGGAACACCCATGAAAGTCTTCACACCCTTCTTTAAAGCCTGGCTCGACAGAGTCGGCTCAGAACCCGAGCTCCTCGACACACGTCCTCCTCCAGCCGCACACCCATCGTCGATGAAAAAAGAGTTGAAACACCTCTTCGACACGCCAGCGCCCAAGCCAGCCAAAGACAAACAGTTCGCCACCACAGAAGACCAGAAACGCATACGCAAACTCTGGCCACCAGGCCACGCCGCAGCAGAAAAGCGCATGGACAGCTTCCTCCAACAAATCCCCGACTATGCCTCTACACGCTCCAATCCGGCCGCAAACAGCACATCCCGCCTGTCGGCCTACTTCTCCGCTGGCATGTACTCGGTCCGGTCCGCGCTTCAAAAACTCGTCGACTACAACAGCGGCAGCGCAGACTTCACCGCCACCAGTACACAAGCCGGCGTCCACGCCTGGGTCCGCGAACTCGTCTTCCGCGAACTGTACCGGCAGACCAGCCTCGCCACCCCGCACACCTCGATGAACCTGCCCCAAAACCTAAACTTCACTCACATCCAATGGCGGCAGCACGACGACGACGCAGAAACCGCGTGGCACAAATGGATCACGGGCACCACCGGCGAGCCCTTCATCGACGCCGGGATGCGCCAACTCGCGTCCGAAGCCTACATGCACAACCGGCTACGCATGAACGTCTCTTCTTACCTAACCAGCAACCTGCTGCTCGACTACCGCCGCGGCGAGCGCTTCTTCGCCGAAACCCTCATCGACTGGGATCTCGCGAATAATACCCTCGGCTGGGAACCAAGCTACACCGTCTTCAACCCCGTTTCCCAGGCTGAGCGCAATGATCCTGAGGGTGCCTACATTCGCAAGTGGGTCCCCGAGCTGAGGGATGTGCAGGGCAAGGCGGTGTTTGCGCCGCATGCGCGGTTGAGTAGGAGCGAGTTTGAGCGCTTGGGGTATCCGGAGCCGTGTGTGGATTGGAAGGCTTCGAAGGAGAGGTGTTTGAAGAGGTTTAAGGAGGGGGCGAGGAGGGCAGCGGATGAGTAGGCTTGTGTTGGGTTACGTAGCTTAGTACTGGTTGTGCTGGTGTTTTGGCGGCGGGGACTGGGGTTTGCGTTTTGCAAGCTCTATGATTGGTGGAGGGAGCGAGCTGCACATACGTAATCATCTTTTGCCCACCAATGGAAATTTAGATTCTTCTCGCTGGCTTGCCCCACTCTTGCCCCACCTTCCCCCTCTTCCGTCTCGCACTCTTGCGTCTTCGAAGTTCCGCCTTGCCACCACAATTCTTTTTTTTTTTCATTATATATTTATTAACGCGTCGCTCTTCCATCACAACTTAAAGGGCTGGTAACTCAGTGGTAGAGTGTAGGACTGCAGTTTCCCCATGAATTCATTTCCCGAAGTCACCGGTTCGACTCCGGTTCAGCCCTTCTTTTGGCAAAGAAAAGACTTTTCTTTTTGCTTTTCCTAGCACCCTGTAGCACGGTGTGATCATTTTGTGTGGTTGTGCGCACTGCCTGATCTCTTAAACTTATTTTTTGTTCGAGCTCACGGCCTTTTTGCGACTCCGGGCGCTAGCTAAGCGAGGCGGCCCCCCACTACGATACTTGCTCGACAACGTAGCATCTCACAAATACAAGCTCAATTCTCGACTTACCATATTCCACTGGTTACAGACTCTGCGGTGCACAAGATATACTACATGCAGTTACATGTCGCTCTAATCTTCTCTTTGTTTTTTTAGGGGGAGGGCCCTGGCCCCTACCACGGGTGACGGACTTACCGGCCCCGTAGAGAATCTATTGAAAACGACTCATTCTTTCCAACAATTATATAGACTCTATTCTTTTCAGTGGACGCAGAGTGGAATATCATTATAATAGAGATCTTTTTTTTCGGCCGCCGCCAAAGCATAACAAATCACTTGAGACGAAAGGATCTATCTAAAATCGTTGGCGCAGGGGGAAGTTGCTATCGTTATCGAGAAGTTGTCTAACTAGGTAGTAGGTTGAGACGAAAACAAACTTTTCTACCTACTATGCGTCTACGGTGATCGTCTGATGTTTTGGGCGAATTACCCGATTAGGCAAGTTGTTGGTGGGTGTCGATTATAGTAGGTTCCAGGTGCGATTTTGGACATTTCCTTTCGTCTCAAGTTGTATGGGATGGTCTGGGGCCGGCTGAAAAAAGTTTGTTTACCATCATCATTGGTAAGTGTAAGGGTAAGGCTGTCTGTCGAGAAGGAACCTCGCTGATAGGATGGCAGCGGGAAGAGCTAAGGTGCCAGACGAGTACATGCCTCAAGACTCCGCCGACGACGAGGGTCCTATGGTTAAGGCTAGAGGGACTGGCTGTGGTTAGAGAGGGCGAGGTAACATGGAGGAGAGTATTATAGTTGTCCTAGGTCTATTGTCATCTCTGCTCATAACACTTTAAAATACGGAATCGGCATCCCGTGTATATACTAGGTAGCATGACGCATTGTAAGTTGGCAGGCATTTCCACGGTAAATACTACTTCATTATCGGTCTCCTGACTCATCTTATTACCGCTGTACATGAAACCATCATGATGGCTAACATCGTCTAGCCTTAAGCGTGCACTTGTTCCCGAGCTATGCGCATGTGTTCTAGCTAGTACCTCCGGCCTGAAACAGCATGTCGTCCTCGCGATCATCGCAGCCAGTTTCTCTTGGGTGTCGGAACCTTCCTGAATAGCGTCCTCAGCCTTGTTCTTGAGGCAAAGCTGATCAGCGTGAACAGCATCAAGGTGAGCCAAGAAGCCCTTCGCTGTACTCCACCGGCGTCCAGGGCACAGAGGACACTCGACCTTCGCTGCATTCCTACGCGTTATCTTGAAAGCCCGGCGGAGCTGCTCCCTTCTGCTGTGGATACCGCTCCTGAGGTGTGTTTCGTATTTCTCCATGACCCGTTTCCTTTCTTTTGCGGCTGTGAAAGATTAGCAAGGAAACAAGAAGACCATCGGCAGCGAAAAACGAACCCTTTGGCATGGTCCCATCGAGTCGACATAGGAGGCACTTCAAACCAGATAGCTTGACGGCAGAGTCAGTCTAAAAATTGGTCAGTCAATAGATTGCTTGGTAAACGGGTAGCTCCAGATTTTACCTTTTGAATCCACCTGCGAATGAACATGGCCCGGGCCTCTCCATCAGAATCGACGTCATCATCATCGTCAGGTACTTTCCATAACTCTGGCTGTTTGTCTCTAGCATCTGCTACTACAGTGTCGATATCATCATCCGGGTACATGTGGTTGGATGCGAGTAAGCCAACAGATGTGCACATCTCCTGCAGCTTTGGGTTGAGTGCATCATAACCCATGTCTCTCGATGGAAGTAGGACACCTATGCATTTAGTTTTTATAACCGAATTCATACAGCGAAGGACGGCTCACCATTCTTGTCCGCCGAGACGAATACCGCTTGCTGATCAACTTCTTTGCCCCTTTTGATGTGTCGCAATTGGCCAGCGAGAAGTTGATCGAGTGATTCCACGAAAAGTCCACGTTCATAGGCCAGGAGGAACATGAGCATAGAAACGTCGAGGTGAAGTCAAGTCTGCTTAGGAGGGAAAAGCCATACGCGTTTGCCCTCGACGTACTCCTTACGCTGTGGATCGTGGTGACCTTTCATGACTCTGAAGGTGACGCTGCAGGCGATGCCACCCTTCATGCGCTCAAAGCTGACATCGCACCACCTGAGCGTATGAGACCTAGCCCAGGTGGGCATAGAGTGGCTGACGGCGCCACCTAAGGGAGCACCTTTCTGGTAACGCGGCGATACTGTGAAGCAACTAGGACGCGCACCGGTAATGAACGACAGCACCCATACCACGTAATGCTGTTTCCAATTTGCGATCCCCGTGTTCTCCCGCATCAACAGCTGGTTGAAGAACAGCTCGATTTCGAGCTCACCAAGGTTGTTCTTGGCCGGTAGTTCAGTAGGTACATCTTGTTGTAGTGCTATAAACTGGGTGTGGCGCTCGACGCAGTTCGTGAACTACGATTGGAAAGACGAGAAGTTGGGAGTGAAGCCTCTGCCTAGGATGTCTGGTCCGAGTACCTAGGATCAGAGGCTAGGATTATGGTTTCGCCGTCCACGTTCGTTTGATAGATTTGGGAGTTCGCCATAGAATGATTGTCGGATCTTTTGTAGAGAGGCTCGGCCATTCAAATTCGGTGATGTGGAGATGGGGTTGGAGCGTACGGTAGGCGAGTTTCTTGTTGCGGTACGGGTAACAAGTTGGTGACTCGCACTTTTTCGGAATCGGCACCTTCAAGAGTGGTATAGGCGGCTTCTATGCTATCATCGTCGACGACGAAGTCGATGCCCTGGGTAGGACACTGGGTTAGGAATTGGTCAGCTTAAATTAACGCGAGCTACGTACACTGACTATGGTTGGAATGCCAAAAATAGTCAACATGTAAGGACCCCAGAGGACGTGGGGGATCTTCGCAGCATCAAGCCTTGTAGCTGCGGATGCAACGAGGCTGTCGTCGAGAGGTGGCAACTCAGAATCGTCTTGGCCCTTACTGAAGTCTTCAGCCATCGTGAGAGTATTTGGAGTAGCTGATCGATGAGCAGCGATGCAATACAGGTCGTTCGAGGCTTTGCAGGTGGATGTGTTTTGAAAGAACTGTCTAGTTCCGATTTCAATTCTTTGTACCGCCACTAAAACTATTTATGCCCTTCAGCATGGTGATAGAAGGATCCCCAGGCACATGTGATACAAGGATTCCCAGGTGATAGAAGGATTCCCAGGTGATGAAGGATTCTCAGATTGATTGCGGTAAAGCAGTGGCAAGGTGAAACCAACATCATATTCTTAGAGCCGAAGCAGTTCCCATCAGCGACTATCATGGTGGTGCCCACTTAGGTATCTATCCTGTGCTATCACAACTCCTCATCCGTATTCATATCAGCTTTAGCCTTCCTCTTCCTAACAACAACACCAGTCTCCGCCCTTCCCCTTCCCCTGCTACGCACAAGAGGAACGCCCTCATCCATCTCACGCTGTATCACAATCCTCTTCCCCTTAACCAACTGCGTCACCATATAATTCATCGCACATCTAATGCCCAACTCTTCGCCTCTCTTCACAACCCACCCATTGATATAATCAATCTCCGTCTGCACGCCCAATCGCACGTCTGCCAACATGCTCGACACGTTGTCCCTCGTCTTGTGCGCGACAGCCACAACAACCGTCTCTAGACGGCCCGGCTCGAAACGTTGTTGAACGTTGGGGATGTACTGGAGTTCGGGAATGGAGCGGATTACGAGGCTGATTTCTGAGAGGAGAAGTCGGATTGTGCGGGTGAGTGCGTAGTTGTTCAGGATGGCGCCGTTTCGGGCGTCGAGGAGCACAGTGAGGGGGTTGATGATGCAGTTTACGGCCAGCTTGTCCAGTTGCATTTGCAGCAGGTCGGGGGGCGAATAAGCTGCGGCGCTGAGGACGGGCGTGCGGAGGAGGGTGCGTAGTAGATAGCGTTGGTTTGGTGTGAAGGGGAACTTCGCACTTGTCGGGGGTAGATATTCTGGGTCGAGTTCTTCGGGTGGTTCAGGATATAGTGGTGTTGGGGATTTGGCGGTGAACTTGATGTCGGGTAAGTAGGGAGCGTCCGGGTTGCGATCTCGATCGTGTGGTAGGATTCCTAGCGATATTGTCCCGAAGCCGGCATGGACGGTTGTGAATCGCTGGTCGGGCGAGGCGTGCATACCGTGCGAGTTGATGCCGAGCATGTAGTGTGGTCGCGTTGCTGGGTCGGGGAAAATCTCCCGGTTGACCTCGGCGATAACGCCCATTCCGTTCTGTAGAAACAAAATGACAGAGTCCTTGTGCAGTTGATGTTTGACCGAGGAGAGGCCTTGCAAGACATAGGGCGCTTTGGAACATATGATCAGCGAGCTGATGGGTTCTGCTGACTCTCCAGGGAGTGCCTGTGGTCCAGTGTCTCCGCTCGTGTCTGGAGACGCAGTGTTCACGCCCACCTCTGTGCCGTGGTATCGTATGCGCGGTATGGCTAATTCAGCGTCGAAGCCGTCGCGCACTTCGGCATCGCCCTCGGTGACCAGTGTGAGGTTCTTAGGGGACTCGTTCCACGCGTTCAGTTTCTCCCAGTTGGGGAAGACGAGCGTCACAGGGGGTGGATTCGGTATCCCACGTATGGCATGCGCAATGAAGCTCCCCACGTTGCCAACACCCATGATGTGAACGCGCCGGTCCACCGCAGGCTGCACACGATAGAAGTCGGCCGAGTTCCGGGAGACATTGGCGGTAGTCTCGTCATGTGCGTCTTTGCTGTTTGTCGTGAATTTCACTGTGTGGTTCCAGCTCGCCATGAAGCCCTTGGTCTCGCAAAAAGCCACCCGGCTCGCGCAAGGGCTACCGGGGCTGCATCGCGTTCCTATGTGCGGTATCCGAGGCCGAAGCCTGGCGAGGAATTGCGAGACGGGGAAGAAAGACAGCTTGAAGTCTGGCGTATTACATGTGTATGTAGTGCGACTGTGATTGCGCAAAGCCAAAAAGGCTGAGCTTTTGCAGTGCGTGAGTGATGTTACGAGCGCGGTTGAGTGGGATGTGATGTTTGGTGGAGGTACGGGAGGCGTCGGAGCTAGCGGGATTAAGCTAGCACGCTAGGTAGGTACTGGGACTAGCTCGGCCCGCAACATACTTTCCTTTACCAAGACCATCCGACGCGCCTCCTTCCAACCCGGCGACCAGACCATGGATCCGCAAACCGACCTCCCCGACCTCGTAGAGGACCTAGAAGTCAACATCGACGAGCTTTCCGGCACCCTCGAGCCTCTCCTCGCAACACCGCTGCACACGACCGCATCCTCGCTCCCGTTGCTCGACAAAGCCAAGTTCTACGTCCTCGCCGCATACACAATCGAATCGCTCGTCTTCTCCGCGCTCAAAGCCTCGGGCGTCGACGTGGCCGAACACGCGATATTCAAGGAAATCGCGCGCCTCAAAGGGTACAATGGCAAGATCAAGGACATCGAAGAGCGGGGCCTCAGCGGCAGCGCAGAAGGCAGACGGCGGCTGGATGTCGGCGCCGCAGCGCGCTTCATCAAGCATGGGCTGGCGGGCAACGACAAGTACGACCTAGAGCGGGCGGAGCGCATAGCCAAGGAGAAGGCGAGGGCGCATTTGAAGGCGCTGAAACTCAACAAGAAGTTTGACGAGGAAGGAAAGGCGATTGAGAGCGATGGTGTGACACCGAAGAAGCGTGGAGTGGATGACATGGTTGAGGGGAACAAGGACAGCGATGAAGTAATACTGGGAGGTGAGGACGAAGAAATCATTAGCGGCCTTGACGAGGCGGCAGAACCGGTAGCCAAGAAAGCGCGCGTCGAAGCAGCAAAGCCCACAGACATGGACTCGGAGCCCGTACCCTCCAGCCAATCCTCGTCCAAGAAACGCAAAAAGGCCAAAAAGTCAAAACCGACCAAAAACGTAAACCACAACAGTGCAGACACCACCCCCATGGACGGAGAAGACCAACAAGCACTCCAGCCATCAAACCCCCCCGAAGAACCAACCCAACCCCAACCCCACCCAAAAAAACGCGGCCGCCCCACCAAAAAAGAACGCAAACAAGCCCAGCAAGCCGAAGCCGAAGCACAAGACACAACGCCACCCCCCTCCAAACACGAAGCAAGAGTAACACGCACCCGCAACCGCCGCCTCTCTACCCTCAACGACGACGCAGAAGAGGAGGCCGTCGTACCAGCAAATACCCGAGCGCCCAAGACGCGTAGCGAGACGTTCAATGCGTTGCTTGATGGGTCGATGGCGGAGAGGCAACATAGAAAGGGGAAAGGGGGGAAGAATAAGGGGAAGACGTAGATGGCGTGGTTTGGGGTTTGGGCATGTGCGATATACCATGGTAGGTGGCTGGGGATGAGAATGGAGATGGGGGAATAGATGCTGGTGTTGTCCCGTTGTCTTGTTGGTTACGGGTTGGTTTGGTGATGGTTAATGACGGACGGAAAAGTCGGGCGGATATGTATGCAAGAACGGGGGTGGTCTGATATCATTGCATAGCAAAGGGAGATCCTGTCAGCAATTCCATGAATAGCGAAATGTGACGAAGTGGTGATTTTTCATTGCCAATTTCTCTACCCCAAAAAAGGAACAGAGAAAATGCTCACACTCCGCATGCAAAATTCCGCCACATATGCTTATTCAACACATACATCCCCTCCAGACCTCTCCCTCTCCCTTTTCATTCCCAACCCCCCATCATACCCCAATCTCCCACAAAAAAAGGTCCCCCCAACACACCCTAATACTGACCAGCAGCCTGCTGACAAGCCTTGAGCTGATCCAAATACCACCCACAAATCGTCAAGCTCCCCTGATTCTCATCCATGCACTTGCGGAAGGTATTCACATCGTTTGCACACGGTCCCGACTGTGCCATTTGCGTAGACGCGTCGGCGGGCTGCTGGTGCTGGGCCGAGAACTCAGTCGACTGGGGCGACGCTTCGGCGGGCGCGGACGACCCGCCGCCGAACCAGCCGCCGACGGCGTGGCCGATCGAGGATCCTACTGCGACGCCGCTGGTGTAGTGGGTTAGCGGGTTTGGCTTGGGATAACGTGGAGCTTGTGATCAATAGGATGTCATGGGAGGCGTAGGAAAGAGTGTGTCCGGCCATCTACTTACGCAGCGGTACTAGCCATTTGTCCGAATAGGCCCGGGCCCTGGGGCGTGGGAGCCTGAGCTTGCTGCTGAGGTGGCGCATGGGTCGGAGCAGCAGCGGTCGTTGAGTGCGGGCGCGAGGAAGCGGGCGCGGGAGCCGCTGGGGCTTGCTTTGCGACCGGGACCTGGGGGCGGCGCGGGGGAGCGGTTCCGGAGCGTTGGCGAGGCATGGTGTGGTGGTGATGGGGAGATGTAGATGTGGGTGTGGGTGTGGTATGTGATTGTGATGGCAGATTGGAAGGTGTTTTGAGGTGCTCCCGAGGTTCGAGAAACATCGTCGCTGTTAGCGCGGGTTTAGACGGCTTGGCATGTGTGGGTATTGTGGGCTTGCTCATTGGTTGCCTCTACTCTTCTTCTACGAAACTTATAGCCATTTGGACGGTGAATGTGGACAGATTCTGTTGATATTATCTGAACGAAACCATAGCGGTATCGAGACTATTTTGATGCCCTTTTTCTCCACATCCCTTAGGGAACCACAGTGTTCCTCACCCCTTTTTCTGTCGAGAGACATTGATCATCTAGCACACATCTTCAATCTCAAGATCGCCCCCGGTACGTGGCCCCAAGTCTGATCGTAGCGTTCGGTTGAACAGCTCCTTCAGCATCTCAAAGCAAATGCCCGACAGTGCGGCGTCATATCGTCCTTTGCTCTGCTCATCACGGATGAACGCATCTGGCCCCTCAATTAGCACGTCACACGCGTAACCCGCGTACATGAATGACTCACGCTGTGCCCAAGCGGCTTCAAAGAACGAAAAGTTCACACCGGCGTCATGCAGAGTCTTGCGGATGCGATCGCGTCCCTCGGCCGGGACGTGGTTGTCCATCTTGCCGAAGATCATGACAAGCTCGCCTTTGATCTCTTTGCAGCGAGCGAGCGAGTCATCGCTCTTGCCCTTTCCAAGCGTTGCGCTGTGGATGTCGGTTGCGAAGTAGCAGATGGCTGATACGACGCGCGGATCCAGAGCGCATCGGTAGGCTAGGTGGCCACCCAGACACATGCCTGGTGTAGTTTAGTCATCTCTTCGTCCACTGGCAGTTCTTTGATACTGACCGGTAGCACCCACCCGTCCGTTGCAGGTTGGCATGTCAAGCAGCGTGTCGATTGACAGTTTGGCGTCTTCATTGTATCCTTCTATCGTCTTTGTAATCTTCAACTCGTTTCCCTTGTCGGTCCCAGGGCCATCATAGGCGAGTGCTTCCGGGCCAACGAACTCGTGGTATGAGGACGGTGCTACAGCAATATAGCCCTGCGAGGCTATCTGTCGGGCGAAACGGGCAACAGGTCCAGTGACTGCAAAGAAGGTAAGTTTGTCTTCTAACTAATGTATAAAGCGAGCAAATCATCCGTGTATGGGACATTCTAGTAAAGATGATACTTGCTACATATCAAGCGGAAAATAGAAGTGCAAGAATATTTTTAAATAACTCTTTCCGTACCTTGGTAAATCTCCGAAAATACAACCACACCAGGGAACTTGGCTTGGGGATAGTTGGGAACAGTCGGATGGAAGATGAAGATCCCTAAACTGTATCAGCCTGTATGAACACTCTCCTAGCCACTTGCAATTGCGTGTGACATACTCATATCACCGCCTGCCTTGGTTGGCACATCTTTGTGAGTCTCTGTGATGAGCATTGTATCTGGTTTAACTTCGAGGATGTCTGGAACTGTGAAGATGTGTGTAACTTTGAAGATGTGCAACTGAAGACCATCGCTGAGGGTTTGACTTTCAAGTAGAAGCGGGGTGGTGGGGTGATCCTAGAGCTCGGTCCATGCTTAGTGGGTAAATGTGGAGAGAAGGGGCCGTTGCGACAACGTCCTGTCACTGCAGTAAGCCTGGAAATAACGTTCATCATGCTAATCAATGGAGGTGTACATAATGCAAGGGTGTTTTTCCTGCAAGAGCATAGTCAATAGCTAAACGTACGTATATTACTTAATCTGCATATCGATACAATCTGGTTGTCCTCACCTCTGCTGTCAAACGTGAAACTTCTTGCAATCACAATCTTCGGAAATAGTGATTCATGCTGCGGGTCAAGAATAACATAGAATAACGTTCGGCGAGTCAAACTCCTAGGTATAGCCATGCTAAGCCGCACAGCACATTCACAGATTTGATAGCAGTCGTGGCGGCCTAAAAGGCTTGTTTCGGAACTGTGGCTGCCCAGTGGGTCGATTGGGTAGCGGTTGTGGAGCTACTTCGGATGATACATGCACAATGATGTCAGTCTTGACCCTCGTTGTCGCCAGTGGAGTTGTCAGGGTCGAATAACGTTCCAAAAGTATCATCTGACAACTACAGTTGCAGGGCCTCTCGGTCAAAACACGTTTCGGCTCCGTACTTGGGCCGAAGTCAAGTAAATCGTGCTTTGAGAGTCTCTGCAAGGCCTCACCGCCATTAGCGCCAAAAGATCATGTTCATGGCGGCATTCCGGTGATGATCTTGCTTTACAATGGAGCAATTGAAGCTGGAAGGTATGACAACGGTTCAAAGTACAGCCACACCATGTGTATTCTGCACTCAAACCAGACCGCAGAGACATCCGTGCTTTGCGCAGGGACATGCTAACAACCGTGGCAGACATGTAGTAGGTACATGGTCGCCCGCGCTTGGCGATAGGGAAAATTTGAGGCTGCACGGGTTGAAGCGATCTCGCCTCAGATGGCGCAGCGCTTGGGGATAGGGGACCGACTGCATGGTTCGCGTGCTCGGTTAAATATAGCGGTGAGAAGTGAGCAAAGCCGAAGCAGGCCATGCCGTGTAACACCGGGTGGGATGTATTCTCGAGAGTAGAGCTAAAATATGGCCCGTTTTCGCAGTGGCCCAGTCAGGACCTACAGGTTATGTACATGCAGACAACGAGTATAGCCGGTAATTTGAATCAAGTATGTGAGAAGCATGCCGCAGCACAAGCGATGAGAGCGGGCGAAGGTGGGACCTCTGCATCGTGAGATGTTGCCAAGTGGTGTTGCAGGCTCGAGCGGGGCATGGTGTTGAGGGGCGTCTTGCAGGGATCCAGGGACATCGCCTAATAAAGCAAGTGGGGGTTGCTGCTGCTCCATCAGGGTCAGCCTCAAGAACGTGGCTTGAGCCGCTGAGATAGAGCCTGAGTCGCATATACAATAGTATTATTGGTATATTTGCGTCCCCATGTGCCCTACAAGATCAGCGTGCCCAATAATCGACCCTTTCTCGACGACTCAGGGTTTGTCGACCGCAGACTTGTCTCTCCTGCTCCCATCCCATCAATTGGGTGCGCAGGGGCCCCTGGTAGGTAGTTCGGTCTGTGCGTGCTTCCATGTGCATGCAAGAGGGCGTCTTGTGTATGGTTCCGCTAGCGGAGAAGGAGCAGAGGGTCTGGCGCCACTATGTTGTTTGATACCGAAGCCATGGACAACTTCCTGCGCGTATCAGCTCACAGGCGCGCGATAGGCGCAAGAAAATGGAGAGCCATGTTCCCTAGCGAGGAGTCAGATGAGCAGTTGGATCTTCGTTTCGGGGGTCGCACAGCGGCCACCCAACGCTCAGCTGTCAGTGGGCGTAGAGTCCCGCAGAGTCCATCTTCGATCACGACGGTAAACGCGGGTCAGGGTCCAGTAATGTGCCTTTGCGGCGCGGTCGCCTGTACGTTCAGCGTCGTTCATGTGACGCGAGGTCTGACACGCTGAGATGATTGGGACTAGTGAATTGAAGGGTGGAAGGTGGAAAGTGTGCTAAGATGGCAGCAGCAACTCCGAAGATCAAAGGGCGGCTTTCAGCGGGCCTCATGTAGGATGAGGTGAGTAAGATTTCATTGTCGTGCAGCGATATCGCGTCAGGCTGGGGCACGATGTGGTTTGCTGTCGTCGCATATTGGCCCGAGTGACCAGTGGGTGCCGGATCCTAGGCCGGCTAGCGCATGCAGGCGTGTGCCCAGGTTGCTCGGCAGAGTCGCAACCTCGCAAGAGACGGCAGTCCTCTATCACAACAGGCGCGAGCGGACGGATATGCTGTGGTCGTGGTCAGCATGTGGTGTTGTCGAGATGGTCTGCGGACCTGCAGCGTACCAAAACGACACGTCTATACCATCCCAACAAAGCATTGTCTCTCCAAGACTGTCTCTACCCATATCTTTTGCTTCCATGATACTCCGTAATCGTCGACATGGGCGCAGTCTGCCATCAGATGCAAAGCAGGGTGCACGGAAGGCGGGCTCACTAGCGCTATCTCCCCGTCAGCCAATCACGCGGCTGCAGGGTCTCGTCCAGTTCCATACTGGGCACTTGATGCCCTCTTGATGTCTTCGGGCTGCGTGCGCGCCATTCATCGTGGTGTTTGTCGATACCACCCTCCCCCGACACAAACCCCGTCGCCACTCCACGCTGCCCTTTCTCCAGACCCCAAGTCGCCGCATCCGCCAGCGGTATTGCAAAGCACTGCTGCTAGCCCCTCCAGATCGCCGCGGCGCTCAAAGGCGGCAAGCCGTGTTCGGGAAGCCAAAGCCATCTAATTTCTCGACCGCTCCCCACCCTGCAACATTCACTGTTGTGATTGTCGAACAACAACAGCCCCTGCGCGAATCAGCGCCGCCTCTCTTGTTTTTTTCTGGCACCGCCTGAGCTGAGTGTGCGCCTCGGGTCGTCTTTTTTCCTGGCCAGTATCTCTATCCCGGCGCCTGCTGCATCCGCGTCTGCAGCTCTCTTTGGCCCACATCTAGAACACGCCGCTTGGCTTGCTCCTTCTGTGCTACCGCCTGCCGCCAGTGGGCTGCTCTCCCAGCGCCGCCGCTGCATATTATCTGCCCGTCTGCCATCGTTCGCTCCTTACCTAGGTCTACTTGCCTAGGGCACCACAGGGAGTCCTGCCGTATGTCGAGTCCGCTCCCCCACCGCCAAGACTTTGCATAGCAGCGTCGTCTCGAATGACTACCAGCCGTGCAGTCAGTCTACTCTGTGTTCGTTACTGACTGCCGCAGTGCCTAGGTCGCCGCCTCGTACGGTGGAGGTGCTTCGCGAAAACCCCGCGACCCAAAGTCCCAGCAAACGGGCGAGACCTCTCCTCCCGCGCGCCTGCCTCGAGCGAACGCCGTATTCGAGAACAGACAGCCGCCGAGCCCTATATGCAGTCGTTGTCTGCTAGCCTCACATCATGGACACCGAGGATGGGCAGCTCTTCATAAGGGTGCGCGACACCATGGCCGGGCGTTGAGACAGACGTTGACATAGTTCCAGAACTTGGCGTACTTTGTACGGACACACGAGAAGGCGCTCGCGAATGCCCTGCAGCTCCAGCGCCAGAACCCGCGAAATAGTCAAGGCATCACTTCGCCCTCGTCGCCCGGCGGCCCCGCTAGCCCGCCCTCGTCCTCGTCGTCGAGCGTCTGGGCAGCGGCTCTGTCTTTGCCCTCTCTGACGTTTACCTCGCAGTCGATCAAGCCGGCAAAGCTCACACTGACACCCCATCACCTGTTCTACATTCTCTCCCGATTTGAGGATCTGGGCATACCTGTCGGGCCCATGAACGTGCGGTTAGAGAACATACACACCGATGCATCGCCTACCAACTATGTCTCGTTCCTCGGCAGCGCCCAGCGCAACAAGGCAAAAGCCTCCGATCGCGATTCCATACATTCAGTGTCCAGCGTCCGCAGTGTCATGTCAGGCATGTCCTCGCTCTGGTCGTCTCTCCGCCTTGGGTCCAACAGTGAGGCCAAAGCCGAGAAGCAGAAGGCCCAGCTTCAGGAAGACTTGAGATATCTCTACTCTGCATTTACAAAGATACCGTGCTTGAGGCTCTCTCCCGACCACAAAGCCCGTCTCATCGCGGGGTACGAAGAGTTCCCGTTTGACACTGCCGTCCCGTTGTTTGCCTTCAAGAATGTCACTGCGTTGGAGATACTTGATGTAGACTTTCGGCAATTCTACGGCTGGGACCGGCTGGCCGAAAATCTGCGAAGTCTTACAGTCAAGCGTGCAGGTGTTGATGATCCTGCTGACCTACTCATCAACATTGTGTTAGACGACATTGACAAGCGTCGCAGGCGGTCGGCCAAAGCACACGCCTCTTCATCGGCCCCTTGGTCTACTGCGAGCCCTGCGAAGCACACTCAACTGGCCCGGTCAGACTCGCCACCATTATCTCCCGATGCAGCAGGCAAGCAAAGTGCGAGCCCGAGAAGTGCGCCAGCAGTGCGAGAGAACCCTTCCAGAGCCACTCACCGACCACGCAGTACATCTCCAACGCGCCCACCGAGCTCACGTCATGGCTCTTCTCATGTCTACGGCAGGAACAGCACCAATGCGTCAAACATTCGCCGGTCATCTGGAAGCTCAAGCTCTAGTGTGCGATCTACGACTCCAAGGGGCAGTTCCTCTAACTTACTCTCGCTCGGCTGGTTCCCTTCTACTAAATGGCGATTCCTGAGACATCTAAGCTTGGCTGACAATGCTCTCACTAATATTTCGGCTGCAAGTCTGGCTCCTTTGACCAACACGCTGCAATCCCTTGATCTTTCGGCAAACCTCTTTGCTGAGATACCAGACAGTCTTGCCAGCCTAACCTGTCTCCGTGCGCTGAATCTCTCCAATTGCATGATCGACAGTTTGCACTCTTTGGGACGAAATCCGCTACCTGCCATTACAACGCTGAACCTCCGGTCCAACCGTTTGGCCTCCCTAGCTGGTGTCGAGCGACTCCTCTCCCTGGAGCGTGTTGACTTCCGGGACAACAAATTGACCGACCCCACAGAAGTAGCACGCCTCACTGGGGTACCTGAGATCTCCGATGTTTACGTCAATCGTAATCCATTCTGCAAGACGCACACCTCGTATAGGGTCACGATCTTCAACCTCTTTCGCAAGACGCCGGGCTACACAGAGGACATAGTCATCGATTCTACCGGACCTAGCAACGCCGAGAGGAAACAACTCGTTGACCGGGTCCCCGAACCACGCGGTGTTCCGATCGTCAAGCCTCCGCCAGAGGACGACGCTCAACCCGCAGTCCATGTCCCTCCAAAGGTAGTGAAGGCTATTGATAGCCCGTCGGAAGCACCAGAAATGCTTAGACGCACTACATCACTACAGCGCACCAAGAGTGGGCGGAGCGGGCAAGGGTCATCAAAAAAGAAGAAAGGCCCCAAGCGGAGAATTGTGGAGTTGTCTCGAAGCGAGTCGTTGCAGCCGTCTTCGCAGTCCAGTTTGACGAGCCTTGCATATGACGATACTGCCATCGGCGAAGCTCCCAAGATCCTCAAGCCGAGCAACAGCACCCTGGCCACAGATACCCCTCGCTTCGAAGAGCCGTCCAAAGACCAGATGTTGGGAGATCCCACTAAGAAGACAACGTCAGATGGGCGAGCCATCGCAGATGGGACGCATACCAGCCAGCAGCAACTACCTCCAATTGATACTACCACGACCACCAAATCCCCGATCCCACAACCTGCGGAGTTTGATGTTAGTGAAGATTTGTACAAGAAGAAGATCGAAGCTCTTCGACAGGACTTTGGCAACACCTGGCTGAGCGCCCTAGGAGACGAAAATTGGGAGACCACCTCGGTGACCAGCTTCCCCTCAGAACGCGGTTATAGTTCTCCTACGATGCGGCCAACACTACCTCGCACACCAAGCCAGAGTATCGTCTCTGGTCGTACACTGGGCTAAAACTCTCCCACCTGATTTACTAGCTTTTGCGATACCCAAAAGAATTCTTTTCATTGTACGCCTGCATAGCTTTCAGGCTTTTTACTTTTCCTTTTATAACTGCTCTACTCTTTTGATAGCTTCTGCAAGGCGTTGGATGGGTTATGAGATCCAGAGGATACTGAGCGCCGCAACATTCCACGCTCGCTGTACTGATAGCGTGTGTCTGTCATGTTTGTTTCGACTTGTTGGCGGTATTTTTCTCTCATCAAAAGGTGGCAGTGGTTGCATTTCCGTGTGTTTTCTGCGCGCGCATCATGGCCATCTCTCAGTTCGAGCGTGTTTCTGTAAGATATTCATAAGTCGGCGCTCTGTCTGTCCCTTGCTTACTCTCGTTTGACGATGAATACACGACCTTTTCTTTACTTTGCGGCAAGGTGCTCGCTCGGCGCGGGTACAAAGGAGGATTGGGGGGCGTTGTTTGATCTATTGCATAGTGGCGCGCATGTTCGGGTAGATGCTCGCATGAATATGAAGACGACATTTGTTCAATAAGTTGGGGTTTTGGGTGGTGCAAACACGTGACAGTTGCTTCACCGGCGGCATGCGGGATGATAGAACAGCACACCGGTTTTTTTGTCTGCCTGTGTTTAGCTCTCCGATTCAAGGCATCTATAGATAGTGCGAAACAGGGCTGTGTGTAATGATGACGGTATAGCTTACAGGTAGTATATGTTGCAGGAGGCGTAGCAGTGTTTGAGAGTGGCCGAGTCCAGGCCTAGGTAGGTAGACGTGGCGTCTTGGACGGACGCTTGAAAGCCACGGTGGTTTGTAGGAAGGTGTGGGTAAAATGCAAGAATGGAACTGCTGAAGTGAATGAACTTGGAAGGACGCTGGGATGGCAACAGCGATTTTCGAGTAGGTAGGGCTGAGGACTGCCGTGGATATGTTTGGCTCCAGATGGCTGCTTACTAGGTAGCGCTGTTGCACTTGGGCGCGCCGTACAGAGAGGACCCTTAGCTGTTACCCTCCTCCAGCCATAATCGGTGCCTAGCATCCCCCCTCTCTCCTGCCACCCGCGTTCTAAGTTATATTGCAACAGCCGAGCAGGTGTGCAGGTGTTTCTATCCCGTTGGGCTAGCCGTCGCATTCCCGTGCCCTGTGCCCTGTGCCAAGCCCCATTAGCCCTAGAATCGAAACACGCAAATCCTCACAGCCGCGACCCTCTCACTACCGCAACCCGACTCTGCCTACGACTCACGGTAATCGCCTTCTCCCGCTCACGCCCACGCTCACGCCCGCTCTGCAGCATCGAGCAGTCGTACGTCATTCAGCCCGCCATCCTCGTGAGCCTCGCCGTTCCCCGCGCTCGCCCAGGCGGTGAAATCAGTCCCAGCATCCCACTCGACAGGCTCCGGCCACAACAACGCCTCAGCGCCCCGCCCCGCTCGCGCTCAACTGCCCCCCGCGCAGCCCTGCCCAGGTATCACCGTCTCAACGTGCACAATTGACAAGTCCCGTCCGTACAAGCCCCGCCCGTCGCGTGATCCCAGCTCTGCCGCCAGGCACTTCTGAGGGGCTTTGAGCCATACTCCACACCGCGATAGCCGACAACTCCCTGCGACCCGATCCGGCCGACTCACTACTGAGACCAGAGGTATGTCGCGCTCTTTCCTGCGAAGACACGCAGTCTGCAGTGTGCACCGGGCCCGTCGCAGCCGTGGCGCCCAGCACGCTCCTGCCGCCCAGCCTGGCTGCCCGTTGCGTCACCCGTCGGGCCCTGCCCACCGCCCACTGCCCACTGCCCACTGCCCACTGCCGCCCCCAATGAACGTTGCTGACCCACTCGGTGCTGTGCAGGCAAAAAACAGCATCCGCACCACGCGCACCCTTTCCTCACCCACCCGCGCGAGGTCCCGCCTTGCATCTTCCGCCGCCGAAGCCAGCGCCCGTAGCAAGCCACAGCTATGGCCGAAAACGAGGTGGACTTGGACTCTATCATAGACCGACTGCTCGAGGTCCGCGGCAGCAGGCCCGGCAAGCAGGTGCAGCTCCTCGAGACCGAAATCCGCTACCTCTGCACCAAGGCGCGCGAAATCTTCATCTCACAGCCCATTCTGCTCGAGCTTGAGGCGCCGATAAAGGTCAGTCCTGCCAGCTCGTGCTCCGCAGTCGACCCGCTGACCGCTTCATTGATTAGATCTGCGGAGACATCCACGGCCAGTACTACGATCTGCTGCGGCTCTTCGAGTATGGTGGTTTCCCCCCCGAGGCCAACTACCTCTTCCTAGGCGACTACGTCGACCGCGGCAAGCAGTCGCTCGAGACCATCTGCCTGCTGCTCGCATACAAGATCAAATACCCCGAGAACTTCTTCGTCCTCCGTGGCAACCACGAGTGCGCCTCTATCAACCGCATCTACGGATTCTACGACGAGTGCAAACGAAGATACAACATCAAGCTGTGGAAGACATTCACCGACTGCTTCAACTGCCTGCCCATTGCCGCCATCATCGATGAGAAGATCTTCACCATGCACGGTGGTCTCAGCCCGGATCTCAACTCGATGGAGCAGATTAGGCGTGTCATGCGACCTACTGATGTGAGTCAATGCCAGTTGCGAATAGCGGAATGCACGGTTACGCGAGCGCAGATGCTGACACCTCCAGATCCCCGACTGCGGTCTTCTATGCGATCTGCTTTGGTCTGACCCAGACAAGGATATCACCGGATGGAGCGAGAATGACAGAGGTGTGAGCTTTACATTCGGTCCGGATGTAGTGTCCCGCTTCCTGCAGAAGCATGACATGGACCTCATCTGCCGTGCCCATCAGGTTGTTGAAGACGGGTACGAGTTCTTCTCTAAGCGTCAGCTCGTCACCCTCTTCAGCGCACCCAACTACTGCGGAGAGTTCGACAATGCTGGAGCCATGATGAGCGTCGACGAGAGTCTGCTATGCTCGTTCCAGGTAAGCACACTCCAGCCCACTACGCCGCCGCCATGCTAACACGATGATCCCAGATCCTGAAGCCTGCCGAGAAGAAACAAAAGTACGTCCCCAACCTTGGCAGTGGCAGACCAGCGTCGCCTCGAACCAAGAAAACCTAGAAGTAGCCACAACTACACTTATTCTGAATCAATACGAACTTCCATGCAGCAGGTTTGGGCGTCGTTAGACGATGGCAATCGTTAGCCCTCCCGAGTCCCGATGCCGAACCACACTCGATCTCGATTTCGTAACCCACTTTGGCTTCCCAGACGACCTTCGACATTTGTACACAATCCTGTCCTTCATTCCTGTTTTTCGATTACCGTTGCGCAACGAGCCACGCAGGGCGCCACGGTCGACCCTCCCTCCTGGACGATCCGATGTCTTTGCCTCTTGCACTTGCAGGCAAATAAGAGACGGATACCAAAGCATTGAATGTCAGTGTTAGGGTCGGTTCCTATGCAAAAGTCGAAAAGAAGTAAAGATGACATGATTAACGACCGAGATACATTTTATGGTTGTTGCATGCTTACAATGGCTCTCGAAACGATGAACGGTCTGGGTTGTCTAAGGTGGGGAGCATCTGGGAGTTCATCGCTGGCCTCTTCGTTGGGCTCTGTAGGCTGGTTAACCTTTTCTGGACTCGTGGACTTGTGTTTGTCCTCTTGCGGTGGGAGGCTTGCATCCGATAATGTCTGTCATTTTTTTTCCTTTTGTCGCGTTCAACAAGCAAACTTTTGGGGATGAGGATGTAAGCTAGTGGTCTCGAACGGAATATGCGTATCCCCTTGACGTTTTTGTTTTGTGAAGTCGATCAATCTGCAGGTCCACCAATGTTACATGAGTCAACTACAAGGCAAGGCTGGCCCTGCAACGGACTCTATGAATCCATTGACGAGACATGGGTACTGTCGATCGCTGTATTGACATTACAGATTATATACTGGAGGCCCCCGTTCCAGGGTACATCCTTTCTGTTGTTAGATTTTGCGTCGGAGGCATTATTCATGCTCAATAAAGTATGTGTACGGCATTTGGTATTATCGTAGTACATATTATTGCAGCACCCGTTGTGGCTGTTTCACGACGCTGTTACAGGAAACGGGGGGCGGCGTGACAGCTGTCATGCCTTTTTTTCGTCGTATACCAAAAGAAAACTCATCATGTCATGTCCCTCGTATAGGTACAAGTAGCGATAGATTAACAAAAAAGACAAAACGAACATGTGCACACTGGAGAGCCTAAATGGGAAACTTGGGTTTCCGGAGCCTACTGTGTAGGTACTTCCGTGCTAGCACTGATTATTCACCACTCGTCCGTCTCGTACTCCATAGGCGGCGTATCGATATCGATACCTTGGCCGAAAGCACGATGATGTCAGCAGCGTGTTTTGGTTTTCTTAGCGATTTTATGGGCACATGACGCTACTAGCGAAACCGGCACTACTCATCTGATTATTGATGAAGTAAGGGAGCGGGACAGTGAAGGAATGATGAGGCTCTGCTCAGCTTGGGTGGAGAAAGATAAACTTTGCTGGGCTGTGCACTTTGTCGGTCCAGATGCAGCCTTGTTTGGGCGTCGTCACTCGTTTTCGCATTATTGGGGCTTCAGCCATGGGGGGACGCGGGGGTTGTCAGCGATCCAAGCGTAAGCGCCGCCATCGCCGACTATGGGAGTCCGGTCGTATCCAGTATCCACCAGCACCAGCACCTGCCCGTTCGTTCCATGGAGTCACTCTAGTCTACGGATACCGACCCGTCAACCTTCCTTGCCGTCCCAAGCTTCTTTCTCCAGCTGCTGCGATCCTTCTTGGCCAACTCCCTTTCGCTCTCTTTGCTATTGTTAAGTGCATTGGGCCCCATGTGCGCTTTGTAAACGCTTTCCCCGTCACCTCCGAGGTTCCTCGCGACTGTCTGTCGTCACTCCTTTGTCTGCCCGCTCCATCCGCCGAAGCCTGCTGCGTCGCGCCTCTGCTCGTCAACCGTGGGATGGACCGGAGCCTCTAGAGACTGCCGCATTTGCACTACACGACAAAATGTCGGACTACGCGTACGTCACCCGTCAATGCCGACGGCGCAATGCTTCGCGATTCGCCCAGCAGCCGTCGTACCAGCAGCCAGTTGAATACTGATACTAACGCACATTCACCTTGCAGTTTCATAGCACATTCGGCGCCTTGGGTGCACAGCTCCTCAGGCACCATGACCCCTTCGCGCCTCCGCTCCCTGTCTCCCATGCCCAAGAACCACGTAACCCGATCAATATCCACACCTCAACTCACTAAAACCGCTCTTTCCCAATCCCAGTCCGAGAGCGATGGCATGAACACGATCCCCGACCCCAGAGCCGCCACGCCCCAGCCGCCTCTATCACGTAACGATTCCAGCGACTCGCACCCAGACCTTAGCCAGGAAGTCTCGACGCTGAGCACCAAACTCATCAACGCAATCAACCACTCCACCATGCTCGACGACTCATTACAGCAGACCCGACATGAGCTGGAAGCGGCAAGAGAGAAGTTGGCGCGGCTGGAGATTCAGGTGAAGGAGCATGAAGCGAAGGTGTCGAAAGGGCTGCTGGTGGACAAGATCGTATATGACAAGATGGAAAAGCAAATGTCGAGCGATTTGGACGAAGAGCGCAAACGGAGGGCGCAAGCAGAGTCGGCAAAGCGCAAGACGGACAGCGAGGTGGAGGCTTTGACGGCTGCGCTCTTCGAGGAGGCTAATGTCGTAAGTACCATGGCTTGGGCTGCTGGGGCATGACTAATGGCCGTAGATGGTTGTAGCTGCGCGAAAAGAGACAGAAGCTTCTGAGAAGCGTGGGGACCAGCTCAAGCAACAGCTCGGCGATGCCCAAGTGCTGCAACATTCCCTGCAGGACCAACTACAAGATCTTAAAGGCGTCGTGGAGAAGATGAGCTTACAAGGCGACGACAGCGAAAGCCATGTTCTTACCACCACCACCACTGCCCCGTCAACTCCGGGCATCATCCCCGCAGATAAAATGAGCAAGTTGTTCGAAGCAATGAACCTGACCCCCAGCACACCGGGAACCGACGAAATCAGCCCCGATCATCCGCTCCACTTCTCGCACCTCATCCATCCCGTCCTACGATCCGACCTCACGGCTTTCAAAGAGTTTCAAGACATGCTCAAGATCAGCGCTCGCTCCTCTGCACCCGCTAGTCGCGCATCGAGCGGAAACTACAGCAGTCTCAATGTGCTCGGACTCGGATCATTGACCAACAGCTCCTCTACCTCTTTACCGTCCAAGTCACCTACCGCGTCGAATTCGCCTCGCGACTCTGTAGGTACCGCAGGAATGCCCAATCTCAAAGACGAGAAGTTCTATAAGCGTGCTCTAGTTGAAGACATAGAACCGACGCTACGCCTGGACATTGCGCCTGGACTCTCATGGATGGCACGCCGCACAGTGCTGAACAGTATCACTGCTGGATCACTGGTCGTAGAGCCAAATCCAGCACCTTCAACGAAATTCAGGGTACCCATTTTCCCCTGCTCATTATGCGGCGAGGCTAGGACAGGTGACCAATACGCAAGGAAATATCGGTTCAAGCCATCAGACACCGAGGACTCACAGCGCTACCCCCTTTGCGATTGGTGCCTGGGGCGAGTGCGTGCAACGTGTGACTACATTGGCTTTCTGCGCATGGTAGCGGCGGGCCACTGGCGAGCAGAGACGGAAGAGGAAAAGAAATCGACATGGGAGGAGAGCGTACGGCTCCGTGAGCGCATGTTCTGGACTAGAGTGGGTGGCGGTGTTGTTCCAGCCTTCATCCCCTTGCGCGACAGTCCCAGGAGCCCTACCTTTGCGAACGGCGTGACAAAGCCCAATGAGCGCACAAGCGAGGAGAGCGCAGCTTCTTTCGAGCCAAGGGATATCACGGTTGATGGCCCGGCGTCGGCCCACGAACTGAAGAAGAGCGAGGACGATCCGTTTCAGAGCAAGGGCGAGGACAAGCCGAAGCGAATATCGATTGGCAAGACGGTCATCTCGAGCGACGATATCGCAGAGCCTGAGGCGATTGCCAACGGCATCTCGGAAGCGGACCCAACGCAGCCATCCTCGAAATCAGGGGAAGAGAAAGCGAATTCAACACAAACGCCTACCTTGAGCGCAGAAGATGAGAAGAGAATCGAGCAACAAGCCGAAGCCCAACTTCACGAAGAAGTCAGGAAATCCCTCGACACAAGACGTGTAACGGAGAAGCCACCGCTACAACGTCAACGATCCATGTCGAATCCACCGCCTGCTCTTCCCACCCGGAAGAAGGATGAACGGCTCAGTCTCCAGATTCCGGGTGCTATGCCGGGTTCTTTTGACTAGAAGAAGAGTCGGAGAGAATTTGGAGCTGTGTTGTATGGATGGATGGGGGATATGTGGGGTGGCAAGTAGTATTACTGTATAACTATAGTTGATGGGGTATTTATTAATTTTCTTTTAAACTTTTGTTACATGCATGGGAGGGGTTTAGGTAAAGTCGGAACAGAAAGGCACTGGGAATACCCCGGTTCGATTGAATCTCTTGGTATGGGTGTGGTGAAAGCTGAAAGGTTATGTAGGGGGATAGATCATAGGTGTAGGTTTTCTTTGAACATCGATGTATTTATATCTTTTTTTTGGTAAACTGCATGCTGGGTATAGGTATGCAATAAAGAGAGTGGAAAGGGAGAGGGAGACTCCCTATCTATACATAGCAGTAGTAGTAGTAGTAGTAGTAGTAGTAGCAGTAGTAACTTGTACCAAACTTTTCCTAGCCCTATTTCGTTTCAATCATTATCATCGTCATCATCATTAGTTATATAACTTTTTTAGCACTAACCCACCCATCAAGTACACGGACACCTAGGTACCTACCCCTCGCTTCTCCAAACAAACAAAATAAACGCCGCAAACCGCCTCCTTTCGTGCCCAACACTCCTCCGCACGCATGAGGGCAGGAAAGCTGAGTATGTGTGGTGGGTTTTAGGGCACGTTTCCTAATTGGAGCGCTTTGTTTTGTTATTTGTGCCTCGGGGCACCGCTTTATTAGCAAGTTTTTTGCGTCTTGCATCGTTGGAGGCGCTGCGGGAGGAAGTGTGGGCGCGAGTTGTTATCCGTTCTTCTGGTAGTGGACTGTCTTCTTCTTCTTCTTCTTCTTTGACGGTGGCTGCTGCGGATGCCATGGTCGCTTTAGGGCTCTCTCCGAGATGGATGGTTGAAGGAGGCCTTTACAGTTCCTTCCGAAAAGGCGGAGACGAAAAGAAAAGAAAGAAAGGAAGAAATAAAACGCAGTGAAAGTAAGGAAGAACCGGGGGTCTTGAGAACAAGGAACAAGACATGCGGGCCTGATGTCAGTAATGTGAAAATACGAAAACAACTATATATGCGGTGTAACCCAGTTGTGACTTGCCATGGGGTGGCCGCCGGTAACGAGGTCCCTCTCGCGTTTGTGTTTTTTGCTCTTTGACAAGGCGGGGGTAGGTATGTACGTGATGTCGTCCTTCGAAGTACGGTCAGGCAAATGCCCTGCTGTTTACACAGTGCCTGCGCCCGCTGTCGTACCTATATATTATCATAAGCAGAAGATTTATATAAATAACTAAGCCCGCTAGGGAGCAACCTTTCATTAATTGTCGGGCACATGCTAGGTAAATGGTGAAGTGCCTCGGCTTGGTGATGCAGCACCTGGGAGGGGGAAGTGCTCTTTCCATTATCCGAATAGTTTTCTATAGTCTTCACCGGCAGTTGTTTACGTTACGAAAATGTACTTCGGGAGGTTTTTGTAAGGGCGTTGAATAATTTCTTTAGTATTGTTATCATCGAGTTGTCTCGGCGTAGGCGCGGGTCCTTGACGATCTGCTGGAGTAGGTGGGGAGCAACCCACAGCCCTAGGTACCTGCCTAGGTCAGATAGGATGCCTCGATATTGCTTCTCCACGGCTCATCCCTGCTGCCACGCAACAAGATACCTGCCGAGTAGAGCATATGGTAAGAAGGCATGGCATCTTTGGCGTAGTAAGAGCAGTGGCCCTAGGGGTATATGTACCTCTGATGCCGGTTCACCTCCTTTTCTTCACATTTCGCTCATTTTCATCTCTGTCCTACCCTAGTAGGACTTTACCATTTATAACCATATTTTAGCCAAGTTCCCCGTCGAGACCGGATATCGGAATGGCAATCACCTTGGCTTTGGCATCGAGTTGGAGCTCGTGCTGCAGGCGAAGCCGAACCGACTCGCAGAGCTCGAGGCTCACCGTTACAAGGACTTGCAGCTCCAGGTTGTCCGGAATCGCCAGGCGATCAAGAAGTACTTCGAAAGCCAACTTGTCGCAGCACAGCTACTGTGCCAGATTCGAACGAACGGTACCAACAAGGACTACACGATGTGGGGCGTTGAGCACGATCCGTCGTGGAAGCCAGGCGTTGGCTGCTGTGCGACTACTCCCCTCAACCCTTGGCAAAATATCGTGTTAACTTTCTTGTTAGACGGCGTGGAGATTTTTTCACCAGTGCTCTTCGAAGATTGGCAGACGAAAATCACGAGCGTATTCGACGTCATTGAACGCGCTTTCACAACCGTCCAGAACGAGTCCGCGGGAACTCATGTTCACGTCGCGCCTGTCGGTCGGAACTGGACGCTCGCCGAGATACGCCAGATTAGCAAGGGTGTTATTGCCTGGGCAGCGCCTCTTAGGGAACTGATGGATCGAAACCGAGGCACATACGCTGTCTGGAATGACTGGGACGGATCCGTCGACGCGCTTGCGCTCAACGATCTGGTCAACAGTATGTCGCCAAATCGGTATTGCGCCTGGAACTTCAGGCCGCTTGTCGATTCTCGGGGCACTATCGAGTTTCGCCGCCCGTATCAGACTTTGAGCGTCCGCGATGCAAACCACTGGGTCACAGCGACGCTTTGTCTATTCGCGACGTTTACGCGAAACGGTGGTCTGAACGCTCCGCTCGCTGAAACCAAGGTCATTTCCAATCGGCTTGCCGCAGAGGCAAAGAAACTCCGCTTGGAAAACTGCCTGGACTGCCGTGTCTTCACATAAGGAAGCATGTCTTCTCGGCTGTGTGCCAGCCTCTCGGGGTATTCTGTTTGTCACGCTGTGTGCCAGCCTTTCAAGGTGTGCGACTATTGTTCGGCTGTGTGCCAGCCCTCCGGGGTTGAGTTCCCCCTGGGTCGTGGGGAGGGTGACGAAGTCGGACTCTTGCACCTCCGCGTCGGTGTCACCTGGAAACACGTCTAAAGGACGTGGCTAGGCAAGAGACGCGCTGCCTATTGGAGAGGTTAATATTGTGAGTGGATCAAGTCTCGAGGCGTCTCTATGGCATCATAAACGAATTTGACATACTGATCTGTTCATTTACAGAAGTTTCCTCACAGACGGCATATTCCTCTCAGCCTCGAAACTCGTAAACACAGATGACTCATGTCTTAGGCCCTGATACTTCTCGGGCTTTGCATGTTCCTAGATGTCAATAGTGGGAACAGTCAGGATCTTGGTTGAATATGATTCAAATGTTCAATACTTTGCCCGTCGCTTGCTCACTGTATCTCACCTCCTCTGATAAGGGTTGTAGAGGAGATAGCCACTTAGGCAGACCGTCGATTCTACCCTTGCCCTATCGGTTCCAGTGAGGATGAAACTCCTGTCTCTACCTCGTGCTTCATCGCTCTATTTCCTCAGCAACAGTAAGACATCCGGACCATTGGCGCGTAGGAAAATCGAGCGGAGCCACGCGACACTCCCTAAGGTGTTTGACCATCAATTCTCTGGTGTACAATTGATGCTGCCCAGGTCCACCCAAGCAGGTCGAACAGAACATGCCGTCCTCCGGCTGCGAAGTCGCGTCTTCCACCCACGGTGCGAATACCACACACATGTGCAGCCTTACGTCTTCGGGCGACGGATCCAGCATCGTGATCTCATCACGGCTGGCATCTTGGTTTTCGATCGCAATATCACGTTGCAAAAACCTGATACTATCGTCTTCTTCCTCGTCACTCGACTTCGGCTGCGTGCTCCCATTCTCCTACTTCCCATCAGACTTGCCCAGCGCAAGCACGTAATCGTACAGGCGGTCCGCGTTCTGAATCCTGAATTTGTTGAGCCCATTGGTGAAAGTCGAAGGAATGAAACGGAAACTGGGCACGGATGCGAGATCGACCTCGTCCAGCTTGTATTGCCAGTGCGCCTGCGCCGCGTGCATGGGGATGTAGATTTCGTAGCTACCGCGAAGGGGGCATGGTAAATTCCATCAAATACCATGTTTCTCCCTCACAAATTCAACCCGAGCCCTGCTTGTTACAACCACATTCTCGATTGTATATTGACGTGATGGCAGCGCCAAAATCTCGAGGACGCTCGCCGCCGTAAGTTTCATGACGAGCGCTTTCCTGCCTCCACCTTCCCTACACAGGATCCGCCGATCTTGAGATTCTAAGCCAAAATGGACCCCGTTATTGATATGTACCGGTCTCATGGTCGGGTCATTGGCTTCTCGGACAGACCGCCTAATACTGTCCCAACATTACACCATCTGCCACTCACGCGCTCCATATGCCCTCAAAATCCAAGCTAAACTATGTGATAGGAGCAGAGCGCCGCCGAGGCGGTTCAACCCGCGACCGCAGCCCCCGTCGCCGCGCCTCCACCCACTAGGCAGTTCGCTCCGGCGAGGGGGCGACGCCGCGCCGATGCTGGCATTGCTAGCAGGTCGGGTAAGAAAGCTCTTCTGTTCCCTCTAAACGCCCTCAAAACGGTTCCCCCACCCCCGTTCTCTATATTGAACACCATTGCTATCATTACTACTCATTCCCAGTCTCATCATTCACTATGGACTTTATGCTAACCGCGTGACAGGCATGAGAGGGCGCAGTGCCCACAGCGGCGCGCGGAGGACAGCCGCCGCGGTTGATCCCCTCGGCGCCGTTCCCGCTCACCCCGCCGCGACAGTCAGTCTTGTTGCTATGTTTCATTCCTAGTGTTGCTCACTAAGCGACAGGTACGGCCCGGACTGTGCGCCCTGCGGGGCCTGAGAAGGAGAAGGAGAAGGAGGAGGAGAAGGAGGAGGAATAGGGGGCGGGAAGGGGGAATGGCGTCTAGTTTCTTTTCTGTTTCTTTGAAGTACATTTTCAAAATTGAACATCTTACTTATCCACCTGATTCCCGCGTTTTGTATGCCAATCCTATCTTCTACCTTACGCCGCTACAAAAATAAAAATGCATTGAATCCCTTACAGGTATGAGCTGCAAGCTTAAAACAAGTTTCTTCCATGCAGCGTATGCAGACACGAGAGCTTTTGCTACCTTCTTCAGAGGGTGAATGAGACACCCGGGCGTCTACATTCGCGGAATCTGTGCGCGTGCGTCCGTCTTTCAAACCTCGAGGCCACATGGGATATCATTATTGAGTGTGCGGATGTAGAACTGGGGAGCGCAGATCTTTGGTGCAGATGTTGTTTTAGGGTAGGATACAAATATGAACGACAGACTCAATTGCGCACTTCACCGTCCCCAGACCTCGATTAGGTCTACACTGAAGGACACTTTCACTGCCCCTTCTTCTAGTGAGCCTGTCTCAAGCGACTCGGTGAACGACGCCTTGACCCCTCCCAGATCAAACAATAAATCTCCTGAGTTTGCCGATACCCGAGCCACGTTAGTTGTACTTCTGAGTACACGGTGCGTAGGGAGTAGCTGCACAATACAATCGCTATCTGAGCCTGGCGCAGAAAACGGATTCTCCTCAATCCAATCCCTCGTATTAGGGCTGAGTTGTCGAGTAAGCGATGGGAGGGCGCAGACGAGTATGATGGGGGTTTTGTTGGCCACGCCCCGCACAAGCAGAAGGATGTGACCTTGCGGAGAGTTGTTGAACGCATTGACGATGTCGGAGCTTGAGAGTGACTTGGGACTCTCTTGTCGGAGCAGCCGCAGTGGATCTAGCTCATGGCGACGTATAACGAGGCCGAGCTGAGAGATGTGTTGCATTGTGAGGAAAGACGTCTTGCCTTCTGATTCAATTCCTTGGATCTGTTCATGTTAGCACGATTCTGCTATTCCCGTGGTGCAGGTCCACCTACTGCTTTTGGCACATCCCATGTGTATGTCGTTGGGTAGATGAATGTGTCCGCGGGCTTCTTGATAGCTACTCCTTTCTCGATCAATATGGCCAGGTTCATTAGTAGAAATGGCTGGTCGAGATTAGAAATTGATGAAGTTATCCGATTTGTAGGAAGAGGTTGCATACCATTTGACTTGCTGTCAGGCGTTGGAACTCTTCCCAGTTCATGCGACCATCTGGATCTGGAAACTCGCCTAGTAATGCGAGCACTGTACTCTCAACAGCCGCCTTCTCCTTATTCGGCTCTTCCCGCACGTGACCAATACTAGTAACGAGTACCAGGGCCAACAACTCTCTCATCTCTCGTAGGGAGACCGTCCCGTCCAGCTTCCGGGAATGCGAACTAGGTAGCGTCTTCGCGACATCGAAAACCGGAAGTGCTGTTTTGCGCTGAGAAGGTGGGCTCTCGAGCGCTGCAACGAGATCTTCATCGTCTTCTCTCTCCCTGAGATTCGCACTTGGAGTTGCTACTTGAGACCAGTCGGTGTCACATAAGCTTTGGAAAAGGAGGCGAGTCCTGTCATTCCAGTTACGATGGCGCATCCTTACTATACCAGGCGTGGAATCCTCACGAATAGTGATTGATTCGTCGCGCGCGGTTAGAAGGGCTACCGCGATAGCCATCTGCCGAGCTGTGAGTTGGGTGGTATTTGGCGGTTTGAAAGGGTATGTGCCGTGGTGGAGAAGAATCCTCAGTAGGACAGGCACTGCGGCGGCAACGGCATCTTCGGTGCGTGGGTAAGCGTGATAGAGAGACTTTGCCAGCCACGCTTCATTTATATCTGCGCAGTCGTTAGCGGTCGTTCTTGGTACTAAGCTTGGGCTCGAGGCAGGGTCACAACGGTCTTCTCCAATGAAATTAGTATATCTGCCTAGGTCTTCCATGATTGATTCCGGGCTCCTGTCATGATAGAGTACTGCGAATAGCGCCTGGTGTACATGCGCTATGAAATCGTCACATATTAGCGTCTTGATAATGAGTGAGCCATAGTAACTTACAGGGCGATTGGGACATTTCGTCGAGTGTAGGGAACATTTCAGTTTGCTCGAGTGAGGGGTTCTGACCACCCATCACTAGTAGTTGGTTTCGTGTAGGATGTTGCTATTCGGGAGTGGAGATGAGGGGCATACATGTGGTACTTGTAGGCAAAGCACAATACGGCACAGCGCGGCGCAGTAAGCTGAAACAGTGGTAAGTTAGCGAGACTATGCGTCGGTAACTACTATACGTTAGTGGATATGCTTCGGAGCCTCTATGCTAGTGGCTATGCGTCAGCGCTACCGGTAGGTAATGTGGCGGTGTCGGGGTTCACCGTTGACTGATTAGGTAATAATGAGGGGTAACGTCGCTGCAATACACAGTACAGTGCCCTTCCTTGAACGGTTGGTTAGCGCTCCATCGTGCGAGCAGGGCATCGCCAGGTTGAAAACCCGATACAAAAATCTAGTAATCTTTGCTAGCCACGCACGCCACGGTACCACGGTGCTGACCCACGTCCAGTGTAGAACCACTACCGGTAACGAACCGCACTGCCACAAGCAGCACACAAGGCAGCAACCCGAATCTCCGCGCCTAATCTCCCCGGGTCTACAAATTATTTACTACAAAAAGTCGAAAGGATAGAGAACACAAAGCCGGCAGTAGACAGACGGAAGTAGCCTACATTTCTAGATTTCGTCACTGTTTTCGATATCTAAGCACAACGTTGCGTCTCAATAATCACCTCCCCACTGACCTATACGGAATAGCGAGTAGATTATGGCAGCAGCGGTATTAAAGTTCGCTCGAAAGCGAGATTTTTCATTTTTCTTCTAATTGTGATACTGAGCCCTGAACGAGTGTATGAGTGAGTTCTTCCAAAATCAACCGTAAGACGCCAACAAATGAAACAAAAAGCCGGGCTCCGAGACACTCAAGAAGAGTTAGCCCTCGGGGAAACATTTAGGTAAGCACATTGAGGTAAGCTCTAACCATCCTCCGAAAAGTCCATGCTGAAGGTCCCAACTTGTTTGCCATCCCAGTTGATTTCAAGGTCACCTCCAATCTGTGCAAGGTCTTTGTATGTCTTGGCCTTGGATGGACGGAAGTATGTGATTTTCTGAGTGCATCCGCCCTCATCCTTCGGGCTTCCAAGCCTACGGATGGCGTCGTTGCAGAAGCTGGTCACTCCACCCGCTAGCGTCTTGATGTCCTCGATAACCATATTGTATGGTGGGTACCAGGTTAGAAGATACGTCGCTGTAAGCGCTTTCTTGTCCTTGAGTTGATGACCCTGCTTATCATGTCCGTTTGTAACCTTGTCCACGAGAAAGCCTATGCCGCCGTCTTTCTGAATGCCGGTGTTCTCGATCTGGGTCGTAAGGTCACGGCAGATCCTATGGACGTGTTCCCCGATATCCTTTTGGCTAAACAAGAAATCGTCGTTAACGTGTTTCCCCCGGCACCTCGATTGTGTGGCCAAATTCAAAGGTTTGCCTAGCTTGAGGAGCTTATCGACGATCATGGGAGTGTCGATGGAATTCTTGCGAGGCTGAACGGAATTCTTTTCCTGCTCTTCTCCAAGATCCGCCACTTGGCGTTTGATACGCTTCTCTTCAGGCTCCCAGATAAGGACCCCGTCTTCTGGCTCCTCACGTTTAGCCCGCGGTCTGCTCGATTCAAGGCATTCTTTGGCTTGTTGAGCCGACGGCTTCCCCTCTGCTGGGAAGTTTGGAAGAATGTTTCGAATACACTCCGTAAAGGGAGTATACTTGGGGAGCTTATCGCGCTTTTCGATCGGACTTGTAGCTCCACTTGGTGCGGCCTTGACTGCTACCATGCTCAGCATGATAGTAGCCATAATGTAGTCGTACTTCATTCTGAGTTGTTGAAAATGATAGTATTCTTGGCTCTAGATGTATGGCTGCGATCAGGAGAGAGGAGGTGGTGTTCGTGCTTTGGCGAAAGTCCGTAAGGGCGGACTGTCGAAAAATTGGGTGATTCGAACTTCGAAGGTAGACTGAGTAAGCTGGTTGTAGAATGAAGATGTAGCAAAGAGGTAGTAATGTAGGTCTGAATGCAAAGTCATTTGAACTCATGCGTACGCTGGTTTTATATTAGGTATCTCAAGGATACGCAGCGTGTGCTTCCTGAGCTGTTCAGAATTCTTTAGACACACATTCCCTTCGGATGTTTCCAGGTGACGAACAGCGAAGGACGAGACAAAGGCGGGCGCAGCAAATGTCTACGACCTAAGAACTAGTGGGAACAATCACCGGATCCTATCTGTTTAGTTCTGACTCCTGAGGCGGAGCGGCAGACACTAAGTCACGCTAGGCCGCTCCCGCCCCCAACACGGCTTGGATCTTCTGCCTTCTCTCCGGCTTTGACGTAGAAGATCATTCACCCAGTAAATGTTGCTAGAGTTTCGCTCTTGACATAGATTTTCCCGAATACTAGGTGTTGTTCCCTCGCCGCCAACGCCGGGCATCTTACCATCAGTTGCCCTGCTCAGTGCTGGGTAGACTATCCTTGCCGTCATTATCACATCATCGCCCTCAACAAGAGGTCGAGGCTACTACAAACTATGTCCATTTGACCCACTGTGCGTGCCCTAATCACGTCGCCGTCACCCCAATTGCTGCCTTTAGTAACTTTGAGGACTCATTAGAGGTGTTGCACACCACCACTGCTTCTGAAACCGAACCGTCGCCCTCAACGAAAGGTCGGGGGATACTACACAATATGTGTATCGTATTATGTATACACTGTGCGTGCCCTGATCGCGTCGCCGGCGCCCCAATTGCTACCTATAGTAACCTTGATGACTCAAGAGAGGGCCACCAAATTGAGGTCGGGAATATTATGCACTATGCACATTGTATCCACTGTGCGTGAACTGGTGGCGTCGTCGTCGCAGCAACTGCCAAACTTGCTGAGAGGACGTACATGCCTACCATCACTGCTTCTGAAACTACCCCATCGCCCTCAAAGTGAGGCCGGAGATACTATTTACATCGTATATCCCGTGCTTAAGCTCATCCCGCTACTGTTGCCATGCTCGCCATGCTCAGTCTGAGACCGTGTATACTATTTTTGTTATCTAAGCTGTGCTCGCCGACCTCACCAATCGTGTATGCTGACAAGCAGTCTGTGTTGCGGAGGACACATGTCTCATCTTGTTTAAGTATTAATACACCAGGGCAGCGCTCCCTACTTAGCCAACCATCCTGAGAACTTCATCATCACATTGTTCAGCTCAACAACACCGCATATATACCACCTGTCTTCTCAATCAATATCTTATATACCTCCAGGAGCTACAATGCAGTTTTCTCTACGACTCCTATTCCTACTCCTGCTTGCTAACATTAGCGTGCTTGCTGTCGACTGGCCCTGGGGTCAAGCGAGTATAAACCTTCCCGACCGCGTCGGATCGAAGTCAACCGTCTACCAGGCAGTTGAAGCCCTCCTCCATGATGCCATCCAAGAAGATCCGAAAACTGACAAGAACTATGCCTTCATCGAGTACTGGCCAGGAAGCACACTTGAGAATCTCTGCAATGGTGGTGGCCAGTAAGTTCCGTTAACGCACTGTTCCTAGGCTCCTTCGTCTATTGCTTTTCCCCAAATACTAACATATTCATAGTGCCAGATTGGTTGTCGGAAATTTCTTGAAAGGTTCCAGGAAGGAATTCAGGGGGCATGCATTCGACCTCATATATGACAAGGATCCAGAAAACTACAAGAAAGCAGAAGGGGTCCATCAGTCCTGGGGCAAAGGAGATGTGGAACTTGCTCTTAAAAAGAAAAATACCTATCGTGTCATACCACCCTCCCGGATTACTCAAGACATACCCACCCGCCAACTCCTAGACAGGGTTAGAAAAGCAAGTATGTACACCTCTCAGAACAGTGTACATCTTATAGAAGCTGACAGTATCGTCAGCTCAAACCTACTTCGAAAAGTACCCAGATTACGACTACGTTAGAAACAACTGCGGCCACTACGTTAACTTTCTGGCTACGGTAATCGCATAAGGCGTGGCTCCGAATGCCGCCCTCCCCCCTGCTGCCATTTGGACTGGTCTAGAGGTACCTTGTAAATAAGGTCTAGCAGAAGTTAGAGGACACGGCATGATTTCCAGCATGAAGAGAGAGATAGAGAGAGACAGGAAGCCTAAGGGTTAGGGAGGGAAGGAAGATTGTAACGCTATATACTTTATATACCATGCCAGTCGCTACCATACTTTGCAGTACTACTTTTGTCCGCGACAAGAGCTATTTCGCAGCCCTGAATCTACTGTGATTATGTTAGAAGCCCTCGCACAATAAGATGGACAAGACGGCAGGCGTACAGAATGCGCACAACGGCGGCTTTCTCCTCGTCATGATGCGGTGGAAACAGTTGACCAACCAGAGACTGCTAACAGAATTCGGATTGCTGTCAAGGGTGACGTGTAATGTCGTCAAACTGATCGGTAAGATCTAACGTAACGATGATCACGTGATCACGTGATCTACCGATTTCGCTTCCATCGGATTATTCGGGCACATTTTGTTGTACTCTTCTATTAGCATTGTGGATATTTCAAAAGACATGGGCCCTAGCGGACAGCCTCTTTCCCATTTTCACTTGTCGTACGAGATGGGTCTTTAGCAACGTGGCTGGCTCGTCAGTGTCGTACCTACATTACCCATTCTTTTACCTCAAGCCCAAGGCTTTATGCCGGCAGCCACCTGCTTTTCGCGCACACTACTCAGAAGCTGGGTGACATCTTTCTCAGCCGCTCCTAATGCGTCCTGGATGACACGAGCACGCGACTCGCTCCTCGGCGCGAACGTTGCCTCAACATTCTTTGGCACCGACACAAACCCCGTCGTGAACATGCTCTCCTCCACCACCAGCTCCCGGCCATCCTGAGCGCGAATATCAAACGCCCATAGCAGTCGCGCAACAGCAATATTCAGCGAGTTGCGCGCAATGTGACGGCCCGTACAGATCCGGCGGCCGTAGCCAAAGCTGCCAGATTGCGACTTGCCGAGCCAGCGTTCGGGGCGGAATACCGATGGCGCGTCGAAAATATGGTCGTCTTTTCGCATTGCGTTGAAGAGCGGGATGATTATGGAGCCCTCTGGGATGAGATAGCCTTTGTAGTGGTCGGCGCGCGTTGTGGCGTGTGGAGTTCCTAATGGGAGAGCATGACGCCAGCGAAAGTTTTCTTCCACTACAGCCTGGATATACGGCAGGTTTCTCATATCGTCAAATTCTGGCAGACGGTCTCGACCGATGACTTCGTCAAGCTCCTTCTGGGCCCTGGGGATCCATTCGGGGTGCGCGACACAAGCAAGGATGAAGATTTGCAAAGTGGTGCTGAGCGTCTCGACGCCGGCATCGCAGAGGATACCCACGTCCCATGCGATCTGCTCCTCTGTCATACTCTGAAATTCTTTTGCAGCTACAAAGTCCTTGGCCCAGTTCCAGCCCTCGCGCTTCTGGGCGTCACGGAGGTTGGTCTGGTGCAGGGAATCCCACATCTGGAACCACGTCGCAGCTGTCTTCTTCCAGGGCGCCAAAGGGGCGGGGAGATAGTTTAGCCATGGCAGAGCATCCACGATCCAGACTCCGACTTGTCCCGCAATCTCGAAATTCGCTATACATGCCTGGCTCTTTCTAATCTGCCACTCGTCTCCGGTAAGGATGCGCATTCCATATGACATGGAGTAAGCGAGGCTTGCCGCGTATCGTTCAATATTGTGGAAGCAGTTGGAAGAGTCTAGCATGTCTTTGAGGAGTTGCTTACTCTCCAGGTCTTGGATTGGAGTGTAGCAGGCCGATGCACGCGGACTTAGCACGGAAGCCTCGAGTCGTTGATGTTGCAGATACTCCTCATCGAACGGCTTGAAGGCGATATGGTTGTTCTTACAAACCAGTTCCTGAAGCATGACCTACCGGAATCAGTATCCGTCGCTCGGACTCGACAGCGGACTATTAGCTTACCATACGCGGCCGTCCGCTGTATATGTTTGCCCGCTTGTCGAGCAAGTCTTTGGCAGTATCGTAGTCGCCGATAATGATAATAGTAGTCCCTCCGAAGTTTACGGACACAAGATTACCATATTGCTTTACCCACTCCTGGAACGTGAGCCAAACGGCCTCTGTCGGTGCCTGATGAAGGTTACCGATGAGAGGGAGGGCGGGTGGACCTGGAGGGAGCTTTGACCGTCGACGTCTTTGCAAGACGAGATACACGAAGAGCGTGCCCGCGACAAGCAAAGCAGCGACCGAAACCATGCTCGTAGTCGTGTGGTTTGGTATTACAGTAATGACTATATCGGATATAATTACTATAGGAGTACAAGAGCACTGCAACTCTTACATGCAGTTGAGTTTGGGTAGGAAAGAAGGGGAACAAGGGTGTTGCGAAGCTACCTAACGCTATCATTGCGGGCACCGTGAGATTCCAAAGGCAAGTGAAGTAAGCAGGACTGTTTGCACTATCACTTTTACACAGTGGCACAGGCAGCTGCGCAGAGTCGCACAGCATGTTCAAGGGCTGAACGAACGATTCGCTATTGGCCTCCTACGTTTTCCCGGCAGTTCGCGCAGCAGTTGACCCCCACGCAGGCATCGCAACAAAAGACCTCATCCTATCGAACCTGTTTACCCATTACTTGCTGACAACCCCAATCGCGCCCTTACCTTGCCGGGCCAAACATGAATGGTCCTGCCAGACGATCACATCATAATTCACGGTTGAGTAAATGAGGGTGGTGCGGCACAGCAGAATATACGAGCAGCCGAACGCATGGCTGTTTATCCTATTGGCAGAACGAGACGACGTGAGAAAAAGCAAGCGGCGTTTTTGAAGGTCCTCCCATCGATCATACCCTACCCCTCCGCAGCAGGAACAGCCACACCAACCTGCTCCCAAGCACTCCTCACCACCTCCTCCACCTCCGTCCCCTCGAACTCCTGCCCCCGCAACATCTACCGCTACCGCCGCAAAAGTTGCAAAGTCGCAATCCACAGGAATCCTACCAGACGTCATGGTCTTGTACCAGACCTTTGCCGCTTTCTCCCAAGAATACCCACCCAGCGCCTTTGCAGCAAGATAAAAGGCGTGGTTGGGGCTTCCAGAGTTGATGTGGACGCCGCCGCCATCAGAGTTTCCAGTATAGAGGTTGTCCATGTGCTTGGGCTGCGGGTCGGTTCCAAAGACCGGGTCATTGGTGTAGGCTTTGCCCGCCTTGAGGGTCCGCAGCGCAGAGCCTGTGAAAGCGACTGGGAACAGTGTCTGGCCCAAATCCCAGTCGGCTTTGTCACAGGTTTGCTTGGTGTGCCACTGCTCGGCCATGAAGCCAAAGATGTCGGCACAGGATTCATTCAGCGCACCGGATTGCTTGTAGTAGTCGAGCGGGGAAGAGTACTGGACGAAGCCATGGCTGAGCTCGTGCCCGATGACATCGAGCGAGTCGGTGAGATAGTCGAATGCGATGTGGTCGCCGTCGCCGAACACCATCTGGTTGATGTTGCCGTTCCAAAACGCGTTGTTGTACCCCTCGGGACTCTCGCTGCCCAAGAGCGCGAGCCCATTGTCATCGAGCGAGTTGCGGCCAAAGACCTGCTGGAAGAAGTTGCGTACGATGCCGAAGCCCTCGTAGGTATTGTTTACCTGACGGTCTTTGACGCCGGTTTCGCCTTCAGAGCGTACGAGTGTGCCAGGAAGAGTGTCGGACCCTTGGCAGTCGTATATCTGCCTGGCAAACTCGGCTGACTTTGGCTTTCCATCCTGCTTCGCATCGCCTGCGAGAGTCTGTTGGGCGGTGGCGTGCTGCTGTTGGGAATGGTCCTGCAGCAATCAGTGCTCTGTTACTGTTTCCCTTTGAGAGACTACTAGGAGAGAGGAGCTGTACGTGGGCTTTGGTGCACACCTCACGACGATGCTGGGCGTTTGCTGTTGTGTGCTTGAGGGTGTTCTGGCAGGCAACGCGCGACTCTTCAACGTCAGTAGACTTTGCTACGGCTTCCAGTATGTAAGGAGGCACGAAGCCGCAGATAGGGTATTGTTTGCCATGCTCCATCGCGTACTAGCTGATGCGTTTCTAGGAGAAGCTTGGAATGGAAAGATAGAAGCTTGAAAGTTGGTGTCTTTGCAAGATGAACGTCCTTTTGGTCCCGGTTCTGCAACTTATTTATGCTCACAGCCAAGCATTTTGTGCTCTGTATGCATGTCTTCGTCTGACGCTCTTATCGCTGCGGTGTTCAGCTTCTGGGCTTTGTCGACCCCATGGCATTACCCTCATCCGCTCACCGGCTCCCAAGCTAAAAGTTATAGTTTCCACTTCGCGAGAAGGAGTTGGTGTTGGTTCGAAATGGTGGCGAATCATGACTTCTAAGCTTTCACCTCTCTACGCCAAATCAGCTTGGCAATACAAGCCTTCTGGAAAAGTCGAGCTAAACGATCAGAGAAGATGAGCATATGACCCGTCCGCTTCTAGAGAGTCGTCACTGAGTTGGGATATGGCGGTGGTGTGACGGTTAGTGGGTCCAGCTGGGCTGGCTCCGTATGGTGGTGACTATTGCCTGCCAGGTGGTAGTCAAACTCTACTTGGCTTTTGCTCTACTCATTGTTTGTTGGCCGTCCCATGGTAGCTATACGAACTAGACATCTGCAACTTTCCACTCTTCTTGAATATTCGTACCGGTCTCTCGTACGCTAGAGGCGTCTGGGTCGCCTGCTCTGTCGCAACCAAGGCCGTCATTCGGATGCGCGCTGCACCGTTTTCATCGGCCTGAAACGAGGCACGATCGATAATAGGCGTTGCTACGCTGCGGTCTTATGGTTTCGTGACATCTGGGTCGGGTAGTGGGGTGTATTTCCCTTAAACCATCCCTGAAGAGCTTCCCCCGCACCCGCATTTTGCGTGCCCCACTAGGTACCTACCTACCGGTACCTATGGAAGGACGAGTAGCAGCCTCCACTATGGATAACCCCAATGTTTCCAAGATTACGCCTATATCGGAGGTAAATCTGCGACCCGTCTCTGGACTAAATTCGATGGTAAGGCATCACAACATCGCCAGAAGGCATCTTCCCGAATCCCATCTTTGCGCCTCGAAATTACCCCGCATACTTACCCAACTAACTACTCAGCTTCAGCTACGCCTGTCCCCCTTCGGGAATTCCGTAACATCAGCCCAGATATGTCACACAAGTTAGACATACTCATCGTCGGTGCAGGGCTATCAGGCCTCGCAGCATCAATACAATGCGCTCTATCTGGCCACTCAGTCACGGTGTTAGAAGGCGCCAAAGAGCTCGCGGAGGTACCTACTTACTTCCACCCATTCCAATCTTCAAGACCTACCCAACTAATAAAAATCTCCATCAGATCGGCGCAGGGCTTCAACTCACCCCCAATGCAACCCGGCTTCTCCAACAATGGGGCGTCTACGACACAGTACGGCATCAAGTCTGTGAACCCACCACACTAACCGTGCACAACTATCGCGGCAAGGTGCTCGCGCACGAAGAGAATTTCGACTCAAACATTCGTCGCAAGTACGGTGCACCCTTCTCAGACTGTCACCGCGTAGACCTGCAGCAAGCACTGGTCAAGCGCTCAAAAGAGCTAGGCGTCACAGTCGTGCTCAACGCCAAAGTGACAAACGTCGATTTTGGGTCCGCGTCAGGCGCGCGGGCGCCGGTGAAGACGGGCGAAGGGCAAAAGTACGAGGCCGATGTGATTGTAGGCGCGGATGGGCTGTGGTCGTCGTGTCGGTCCACCATGCTGGGACGCAACGATCCGCCGCTGCCAACCGGCGATTTGGCCTACCGCATTGTTCTCAAGATTGACCAGATCTCCGATCCGAAGCTGCGGCAGATGGTGCAGACGCCTGCGTGTCGGTTTTGGGCCGGCCCAGATGCGCATGTAGTCGCGTACAGCATGCGCGGCGGCAACATGTACAATGTTGTTCTGCTCGTGCCCGACGACCTGGCCGAAGGCGTAGCACGCACAGCCGGCAGCGTGGAAGAAATGAAGAAGTTGTTCGAGGGGTGGGATCCAGTGTATGAAGACATTCTTAAAGCTTCCCCCACCACCCACGGTCGTCTGACAAATTCAACCAGGTTAACCCAGCTCCTCGAATGCGTGGACAGAGTAGACAAATGGAAACTGATGCACAGGGCCGAAATGGAATCCTGGATCAATCCACAGAACAATCTAGTCCTCATCGGCGACTCATGCCACCCCATGCTCCCTTACCTAGCCCAAGGCGCAAACTCATCAATCGAAGACGGGGCGGTGCTAGGCCGCTTGCTCGCCCCAGAGCACTTTTCGTCCAAGAAAGACTTGCCGCAGACGTTGCAGCTGTTCCAGCAGTTGCGCAAAGCGCGTGGCGAAGGCATTGTACGAGAAACGTTTAAGCAGCGGAAAGATTTTCACCTGCGAGATGGTGAGGAGCAGGAGAAACGTGATGCGCTGATGTTGGGGCAGTTGGGCAAGGACTTGCAGGGGGCGTTCCCGAGCCGATGGACGTGTCCTGAGGTGCAGCCTTGGCTGTATGGCTATGATGCGATGAAGGAGGTGGAAACGGCTGTCAAGGCTAGGACGGGTGGTCGAGTGATGTGATGGGGTGGAGACAAAGTTTCGTGACGGTTGGCGGACCTGGGAGTAGGAGCACCTTACAGCCGAGGATGTAGAAGGCAAAGAACAAGAACCATTGGACAGTGTATACAGAGTCTAGATGAAGGGGAGGACGTACCCCCCCATGTTGTGATGTTGCACTAGGATTCATCTTTGAAACGACCCACTCGCCAGCAGCCGAGGCCCGTCACGCCTCGCACATCAGCCCTACGCCACACGTACTCTCATCCATGGATCGGTCCGCTTTCCACCCCTGGACATAATATACGAAGTATTGTGCGGAGATATTATTAAAGGACGACCAAACTTTCGGCGCGTGATGCGCGTCCGATCCTTGCGCAGCTGTTGCCGAGCTCTCTCCTTGTCGCGCATCGAGAACGGCAGATCAGACGACGGGAGAGATCTTGGCATGCCTTTCATCATACTATCAGAAGAAAACAAGTGGATGCATGTTTCGAGACGCAGGGTGCGGGCTGTGACGTGGCTGACGATTGTTTTCCGAGGTAGTTCATCACGGCCTCGAGGTATATAAGAAGCAGATGGAGACCACGACTTTTGAAGGCCATCGAAGTCCGATCCTACACATTCGCTCCAGTACCATTCCCGCTTTCGCTTCTCAACATCAAGTCTTTCGTTCGTGCAGTGCACTATCCCTTCTTTTCAACCTTCAAATTCACCTCACCTCTTGAATTCATTCCAACACCCCCATTCCACGCCATCCAACAAGATGAAGGTCCAACAAGTCCTCTTTCTGGCTGGCACAGCCGCCGCGTTCCCCACCCCCCAGTTCCCGAGCTTGCCTTCTCTACCTTCTCTACCTTCTATGCCTTCTTTCCCTTCTTTCGGTTCGGGCTCGGGCACAGGCACAGGAACGGGCTCTGGCTTCACGCTCCCTAGTCTCCCCTCTGGAGGTGGAGCCGGAGGTTCAGGCCTGGGCGGTTTGCTCGGTGGCCTGCGTCCGGGGGGAACCACGGCCGCGGCCCCAGCTCCAGTTGGAACCGGGACTGCTACAGCCACTGGTGGTGCCCCCGCACCGCCGGCTTCAACGGGCGGAGCCGGCAGCATCGGCGCAAACTGCCAGGCCCAATCCACCAACGGAGGCACCACCGAAAACGGCGTCACGGATAAGAGCTGCTGCACCGATATGACGGTCATCTTCGCGCGCGGCACCGGTGAAGGTGGAAACATGGGTTTCGTGGCTGGACCGCCGATGGTGAAGGCGATTCGGAGCAAGTTGGGCGCGGACCGAGTTACGGTGCAGGGTGTGGACTATGCTGCTAGTGCCGCTGTAAGTTCAAGTTCTCGCTCATGCTTTTGAGTTGTAGGGGGCGGGTTACTGATATATGGCTGTATAGGGCAACGCCGCTATGGGTGGTGATGGCGGCAAGGTGATGGCCTCGCTCGTTACGCAAGCCCTCTCCCAATGCCCGGACACCAAAATCATTCTATCGGGATACTCGCAGGGAGGCATGGTCGTCCACAACGCTTTCACTCAAGGTGTCTCTGCCTCTCAGGTTAGCGGTGCTGTGCTCTTCGGCGACCCATTCAAGACCCAGGCTGTTGGTGATCTTCCTGCCAGCAGTGTGAAGCAGTTCTGCGGCACGAGCGATTTCATCTGTGGCGGTGGTGGTGATGGCGGTGCGACTGGGAGCCATATCAGCTACGGCAGCAGTGCGGAAGCGGCGGCGACCTTCGCCATCCAAGCTGCTGGTCTTGCTTAGAGGGATGCGCGCAATGTTCGCCAGTCATGAAGTGTGCAGAAAGAGATATGTCGTGTTGCCGGACGGGCTGGATCGAAGCTTGGTATCTATTTTGCTGTACATACTTAACCAGTTCAATGTCACTCCTTTGTCTTCTTGAAGATTCATCCGTCACTCCCATACTTGCGAACCAGCTCTTTCATGATACTTAGCGCTCCGCTCCGATAGGAACCACCGAACAGCGCATAATGGTTCAGATGATGATACAACTCGTACAGCTTCACCCGGTCTTCATACTCGTCCACCGGCTCCGTCTTCGGACACAGCTCGTGGTACTCTTTCAGGAAACCACCGCCAAAGCCGCCAAACATCTGCATAATCCCCAGCTCATACTCGCTGTGCGCATAACAAGCCGATGAATCGAAGACCACGTCCTCAGGCTCGCCCTTGTCGCTGCCGATGACGCCTACGCTTGCGTTGCCGCTCCAAAGGTCGCCGTGCACGACTACGGGGGTGATACGCTTGCCGTTGTTGAGATGATGATCACCTAACAAGCGCGGTACCACTTTGGACGCCGTTTGCTCGACCAGTTTACGCACGTCGCTCTCCTTTCCATTACGTTTCTCGGCTCGGCCTAGAATAAATATAAGACGGTTCTCCGCATAAAACTCCGCCCAGCTCTCCTTGTAGCTGTTGTCCTGGGGCGTATCGCCGCAGCACGTGGTTGTAGGGAATCCAAACATGGGCTTCTCGTAGCCGTCCGGGATGGGTGCGGGCGTGGTGTGCAATTTCGCGAGCTTCGCTGCGAGGGATTGTGCTGACCTTGATTTTGAGCCTGAGCGTGATGTCAGGTGGAGGAAGTCGGTCACGAGAAAGGAGGTTGAAGGTTGCAACTCGAATTGGCCGTGGCCGAAGGATTGGGGGCAGAGCGTGGGCACGGCCGAGTGCATGGCGCTGAGGGATGTGTATTCGCCTTCAAACATGATCTCCGCTTCTCTTCCGCTGCCCGTCTTCATGAAGTACGCCTTTTCCGTGCCATCCGCGAGCTGCGACACGATCTTCAATGTCGATGCCGAGCTCATGCCGCCTCCGCCTGCAGGGGAAACTTTGGTCTTGTCGCCATCTAGGCCGAGGAGCTTGACAACGGCTGGATCGAGCTTCATGGCGTTGCGTGTTGTGATAAAACGGGCGAGTTTGAACATGTCACGGTTGTGGTTGAGGAATGTGGCGGATGTTTGGGTGTCGGTGACGTCATTCTTGCTGGTTGTGGGACAGGCCGTCTTCCCGAAGATGCTCTCTTCATCATTCACAAACATCAGCAGATTTCCGCTAGTTACGATGGAGAGAGTTTAGGAATTGAGTCGCAAGAGACTATTGAACTGAGATGATGATGATCATCTCTTCCGAAGAGAAGATGGGAAGGCTTGCGCAACTACTGACCCGAACGAACAGACACTATGCCTGCCACCTAGACTCCCAATCACTCCAAACGAATGATGTGAGACCTTGAATTTTTCTCTACTATTCCCTCCTCTCATGGCACCAGGATAGTACGACGACGTCATCCGAGTAACATTACACACGCCGCGATTGGACCGGGGCAACAGAAAAGCAAATGGAGCCCTTTCGTATCTATGCCTAGGGTACCTACTGTTATCAGTCGACGCAAAGCCTTTTGCCCAAACTGTGATATTTCAACAAATGTCAGGCAACCTAAATGCGATGCTTACAAATTCAAGAATTTCCTCCGAATGAACCCTACCTCCATCAGCACATCATAGCCATCCAACTTCCTTGGTCTTACCGCTGTTCCTGTCTTGCATAAATCTATATTGTAGTTTTGGCGCCCCGGACGGGTATATAAATAGTGGGGTTGCGCAGGAACTCGTATTCATCGAGCATATACTAAATTCAGTATAGCCCGACAGAGTACGGTAGGTATTATGGGCGGCATTGACTAGTTTTGGTATAGTCTAACAGGCGTGAGCTCCTTCCAGAGGGCGTAAGTACCTGGGTAAGCGCGGCAATTTCTGAAAAAAAAGCCCGACTTCGTAAATCGTCAGAATTAGAATTGACGTCAAGGTTCGCAGGGGTAGTGTTGGAGACGGGGTAAGCCTCTAGAGTGAACATTCAACGAGAGGGAAAGGGAGGAGGACATCCCCGTTACCTTCGCTCTACGGAGACTTCGTGCTTTGGCGCTTTAGTGCTGGCTTGTCTATTCATGTCTGCTAATCAACCAACAAGACCCTTGTATTTTCTATTGCATGTTTCTGGATCCCCGGGCTTCTTCGTGAATCGTAAGGACCCAAGGGTGCATTCCAACTGTCTGGAGACGCGACGCCCCGTCTGAACCCTGGACGCGTAGAGATCCTCACCGCCAACTTCCGGCAACTACATTCAGCTTACGCGGGGTTAAGGACGCGTATGTGCTCCATAAACATCGCAATGTTATAGGGTGCCGGTCTCGCAGGCTTTTCGCCCTGTTTACAATAGCAGCCAAGTACTCCGGGCGTATGTTTGAACGTTGCGCATAATGCCAAATTCACGTGACGGCATTGTAGTCCCAACTTCGAGGGATCTGAGGTAGGTAAAAGAGGACCCTCCAACTCTTCATCAAGCCATCCTTCATCCATCCACTCTCTTCTCTACAAACAGCACAAGAAAGCCAATATCAACCAACTCTTTACCACCATGGAATCACTGAACCCCCACGACATCACGCTCAAAAACGGTGAGACCACACACTACTATGAAGGCGGATCTAAAGATGGCACGCCTCTCATCTTCCTTCACGGCTGGCCCGACATCTCTGAAACATGGAAGCACCAGCTCTCCAAATTCTCTGCCACACCAACGTATCGTGTCATCGCGCCAGACATGCGCGGCTACGGGGGGTCATCCGCTCCCAAGGCCAAAGAAGCCTACAGGCTGCAAGTCCTTGTCGAAGAGCTCGTTGATTTCGCGAAACAAGTCGGCGTCACCAAGGCCGTATGGATCGGCCACGACTGGGGCTGCGGCGTAACCAGCGCCCTCGCAGCGCACTACCCAGAACTCTGTATCGGTCTTGCGAATCTCTCCGTACCCTATCGGAGCCTAGAGCTTGGTCTGGACTTCCTTACAACCATGGTGAACCGCGACATCTATCCCAAAGACGAGTACGAATGGGGCCAGTGGGAGTACATGCGCTACTATGAGCTCCATCCGGAAGAAACTGTCAAGACGTTCGAAGGCTCACTGGAAACCATTACCAAGATCCTGTACGCGAACTCCGATCCTACGCAGTGGGGAAAGCCATCCCTGACGAGCCGGCTGTTGAGAGAGGGTGGTGGTTCGGCGGCCATCCTGAGAACCTCCCGGACATTCCGATTGAGTCTACCGTCATTGATCAGGAGCTCTTCTCCCATCTCATTGACAGCCACAAGAAGCACGGCTTCTTCCCGCCCACGGCGTACTATCTCAACCATCCGGCCAATGTCGAGTACGCGAAGAGCGAGAAGAACGGTGGGGTGCTGGAGTTCCCGGTCTTGTTCATTGATGCCAAGTATGATAGTGTTTGTTCTCCTAGCACGGCGCCGAAGATGGCGGAGAGTCAGAAGGCGTTTGCGAAGAATTTGACGTATGTGACCGTTGAGGCGGGGCATTGGTTGCATTTGGAGAGGCCGGAGGAGACTAATGGAGCGTTGGAGAGGTGGTTGAAGACTTTGTAGTGTGGCGTTGCGAGAAGTTAGTTTGCTGGAGTACGAAGCCGTACGAATGCAGACATGTACCCAATTGATTGTGTAGGTGAATGAGAAAGAACTTTAAATCATTTGACTATACCCTATTTATTATCCATGTTCGATGTTGCAAATCCACGCAGCCGTATGAAGGAGCAAGAGTGTTAAGGGAAGCAAAAATGGGTGTCACTGTTAGTACGCGATGATACGATCGCGTTGCAACCCCTTCTCTCTAAGAGTCTAAGAAGACTTCTTCGCCACTACAGGAAGCACAACCGTAGATATCTAGCCGGCATTATGGTAAACCGTGTGCTCCACAGCACGCATCTTGGACCCTTGGTCACGTTGCTGTCGCTGTTCTCTTTCTCTACCCCACGATTGCGCGCATAGTGAGGAAAACAGCCACCACCGGCGATGGCGAGCCTGATCCCCTTGCCTCGCAAGACTCGATGTGCATAATAACTCAGCGTAAGCTCCAGATCCCCATCAATGCCATGCTTCGGCTTCGTCTGCTTGAAGACCTCCGTAATATTTCTGGATCTCCCTCGCTCGTTCACCTCGCTGATGCGAACGAAAACATCCGCGAAAGAGCTACTGGTCGGATGAGCAAGTTTCAAAAGCGGCGTGTCGCAAAACTCCAGATCATTCTCTAGTGGCGCAGTATCGAATACAAGCACATCACTCCGTTCAGCATGCGCACTATCATTGACACTTCCTGGAGTGAGCAAGCAAAGACCTCGTATGCTAGGAGTAGGCTTTCGTGGGTAGTACGTGAAACTCGAAGATGCTAAATCTTCCAAGGCAAGTTGAACTTCCCGCGTAAGTCTACCGCCACCTCCTAGGAAGAATGTAGTTAGCGTAGTAGCTGGAGCGAAGTCCGGTAGGCTCCGCCACTCTTGTGCACTGGTTCCGAAATACTCCGCAACAGATGCACGTTGCATCGCGACTCGGCCACCAAGGTGCTGCTCGGTCCAGTCAAAGCCCTGTCGGTGCCCTTTGCTCGCGGCGATGAGATCCATGTGTTTCCAAGGACCAACTGTCAAAGATACGTTGCAACCTCTTTCCTTGAATCGGGCGTACTGTTACATCGACTACTCATGGAACAAGTCATACCAGCCCGTGACGATGAGCACCGGTACGTTCGTTCGTTCCAGCGCCCGCTCAAACCGCATAAGCGAATAATGCGGATCAGATATGTCGGATTTGGAGAGTATATCGTGCAGCCACAGATTGGCCTCGCCGATAATATATGAGAGCGAATGATCATCGCCAGAGGGAGACTTTCAAGAACAGCATCAATCTTGCGGGACGACCACCTAGACTTCAACGCTTTCCAAATAGAGAAAGGCTCCTCTTGATGCGCAACGCTATCCGCCCATATGACGATATCGAGATTCAGAGCGCCTGTAGCCCAGGAAACTCGAGCAAAATCGTTGGTACTGACCACTGGTACTGCACTGCCACTAGATCTTCAGGCGGTTCGCACAACAATGCCCATTGCACATATCCAAGATACGATCTTCTGATGGTAGCGAACGTGCCAGTGTACCAGGGCTGCATGCGCATCCATTCCACCAGGCTCTTCCCGTCTTCGAGTTCGGTGCGGAAAGCAGCGAATTTGCCGCCTGAGCTAAAGGTACTGCGAGAACTGGACATAAGTACTTTACAATCCCCTGAGGCATGTGCGCGCGCTTGTAGTGAGATTGGGAATCCGCAGCCATATGGACATGATATTAGGATCGTGCCTATCGGCTTAGCAACTATAGGTAAAGAGGGCTGGAATAGGTCGGCGGCGAAGCTCTGTACGCGAGAGACTAGTGGAGACGGGGATACGACTTTGCTAGATTGTGTAGGTGTATCGTCCTGGCGGGGAATCTAAAAGCTATGGGCTGATGCGATCGACAAGGTAGCTGAGGATGTTACGCGGTCGGCTGAAGTTGGGATTCTGAGACAAGGTGAATAGAGGGTGAGATATTTGGGTTGAGTGCTTTCTTAAGTTATTATGGCCGCTGGCACGAATAATATACGGATGTGTAGGGATGATAGGAATTTAAGAAGCGCTGTCCACGCTAGTGGCTTGCACCTAGTGTACTAGGTAGTGTACACGGTAGCCTGAAGCTCTACCACTTAAAATGTGTTTCCATCTTCTTCAAAGACGTTTCGGTACTGTTGCGAAATCTGGAATTGCTGATGAAGGGATGAGAGCAAGGGCGTTGAACTCAGACACTAGAGGGAATGACATCAGCAGAACCTCATCTTCCGAGCCCCGCTTCGCATCGTGATTCGTAAGCTCCACATCCGGCCCACGTCTTCCAAGCGATCTTCACTGCCGCGACAGGATGGATGGTACATCAAGTGTATACCACCCAATCAACTCCTACCGTATTAGACCAGCATCATCCGTCTCCTAGGCGCGAGGGGCAGACCGCAAGCTCCGCTAGTATGCACACTACACGTATCTGGCATCCTGCATCCATCCTTCGAGGGCCTGGGGATACGCAGGCTATTTGGTGAAGAGGGACGTCTAGTCGAAGACGATGTCGTCTCGTATGTATGGGGAAAACAGGAAGATCCCGAGTCGATTATCTGCAATGCTAACCGGCTCCTAGTCACCGAATACCTATTCGAAGCACTTAAAGACCTCTGGTTTCCTGATAAAGAAGACCGCTATCTTTCGTTAGATGCAATGTGCATACATCAGAACGATGCCGGAGAGAAGGCCGTGCAGACACGAAACATGTTGATGATCTACTAGAAGGCTGGCCGAGTTATTTGCTGGCTGGGCAATCCTCCTGAATACCTCGACGACATGTTGGCCGCTGCTGCATCGCTCTGGAGTTAGAACATCCCTGACGACTCACGAGTGCTTTGATTTTGAGAGACTGTGTTCAACTGTGGAGTCTCTTAGTCTTTACACTAGATCTCGGTTCCAGCGGATATCGGTTCAATAAGAGATCTTCGCAGCGCGAAAGCTGAAGCTTCAGTGTGGGAGCCGCCAGTTCGACTGGCCGCGAACATTCTCGGATCTAGAGCAACCCAAGACTCTTCCGCAACTGCATAGGTACGTTCCGTCGAGTCAGACCTACAGCTAGCGTGGGAATAAAGTCGAAACAAAGTTACCAATGAGTGTGGTAAACCAGTTCAAAGCTATTGCGAAGATGACTGACCTACATAAAAGGCATCTCACGTGTTTTCAGCAGTTTCAATCAAAACGGCGCTCAGCTCGATCTCATCGACATCTTACTAAACACCACCGACCGGCCTCCAAGAAGCGCCGCACCTCAGAGATTATTTGTGCGGGATCCTAGGGATAACCAGCTTTCCCGCCAAGCTCATGAAATTAAAATTCAACGTCTTCCCCACTGACATCGTGTTTCACGATGGCTTTCGTGGTATCGCCCACAGGAATGTTTCTCTTGGAGTTCGCTTAGACGATAACTATGACATGGCCAGGCGACACACGAAGGAGGCCTATGGTTTCTGAGACCGACAGCGGACCACAACGAGTTCAAGCTACTCTCCTACTTGTCATGGGTCCTGAGCGACTGGCGCCCACTCTATGATCACTGGAAATGGAGTCGGCATGGTGCGCCGCGTAGGAAGCAGCCCATGGCAGTCACAATGATCAGTAGTGCGCCGAAACGGGCTCAGTATCGTCGGCTATCGCAAGACCTAGGTGAATCCGTAATGGACTACACGCCGCCGTTGCGCGATGGAAAGCTCGTGGGTCTCCGAAAATTTAGGATTGTATGAAGCTACGGTTGTGGTCCTTCTTCTTTGTTGGCCGCTCATTTTCCACAAACGTCTAGTTCTTTCATCTCTTTGCGCTTGTAAAGGTCTGGATGTGACGGAGTCACGTTACGTTGTCATGCGATCAGGCCTCTAGAGTTTGCTCTCGCCCACAGAATGCTTTATCATACACGTTCGCGCTCTTCTCACCCACAGCCTCTTCTCCTGAAAGGTTCTAAACTCAAACTCGACCGAAATCAAATGGTTGGAACAAAGTTGCGGTTCAACTACCTGTCTACCCACCACAAACGCCCGGTTTATCGCACAAACGTCTTCGGCATTGTCATATCACCGACGCCTTGCAATGGCTTCAAATTCAGAGCCTACAAATAGGGACCTGGCGGGCACGTCGACGCCTACCGCCCCACCGATGCCCTTCTCCCAGGCACGCCGTGAACAAATCGAAGCTGGGGATTTCCCACCATACCATAGCATGTCGCAGGCCGAGCTGCAAGCCGAGTTCGAGCAACGTGGAATGGAGAAGAGCGGGTGAGTCATGCTCTGTACATTCCGGCTCCAGTAAATCAACTACTAAAGTGCGGCAAGTGCCTCTAGCCTCATTGACTTCCCTAAACCGCGACACCAGCCGGGTTCCATATGCGTCTGGGAAAACCGTTACCCTTATAGTGTTTACCCTTATAGTTTCGCCCTCAAAGAGTCCGACCGACTCGACCGAGCCATGTACAATTTTCGGACAAAGCTGCACAGCCACCAGTATCCCGCGCTAAAGGAATACTACCACAACGAGCTTGAGACTGGCTATTTGAATGCGCAGGCCGAGATTAAAGAAGTGCTACGTAATCGCGAGCACTTGATGTTCCAAAGTACCTTCTATCAAGACACGGGTCGGAAATGCTTTCTCGACCTCCCAGCCGAAATTCGAAACATGATCTACGAAGAAGCTATTTTCGGGCAGAAAAACGCAGAAGGCTCAGTCGAGCGCAAATGGGTCCTGTTGCCGGCTCACGGAAAACTGAAAGTGCTCTTCTTGCCGTCCAATGATGCGAGCCGGCAACGCCACAACCCTGCGATCTTTAAGTACGAGATGATCATTAGCACCCTTAGGATGCTGGGAGCTATGAGTAAGCAGATCATTTCTGAGGTGCGCAGCCTGTTTTGGAGTATCCTCGTCCCAGTGGTCCAAGACAGCGATAAAGGTCAGCATGAGTCGCTGCGACACTTTCTGATCAGCATCGGCGCCGAGGCCCGAGCTGGAATCAAGAACTTAGAAGGCCGCACTAAGGCCATGGGTATTGGTGGCATAGACATCGGGCTCTCAGGCTATACTTCGTACCAAAAACTTCTTCCAGTACTGTCGTCTTGCAAGAACCTGCGGCAGGTCAGACTTGGCGTGGACATTGCCAATCTTTTCACAGACGAGATAGCGTACGGGTACGGGGCGCTCCCCAACCACTTTACAAATAGACAGCCACTCCGTAGAACGGGCTTGGAGACGTTGCGGTCAACTCTGTGTTCTCTTCCTCTACTCGAGAATGTCGACCTAACGCTGCACTCTTGGAAAACTTGCAGACACCTAAAGTTAAACAGCAATGATCCCTTTCCTCTATTCGTCTTCAGCGGTGCGCGCGAATCCATGCTTCGGATGGTAATTTATGACCGGCTTCAGGCGAGAGATGTGGATGGACAGAGCGATTCATCATTCACGGAAGTCGGCCGGTAGAATCTCTGTTTGACTGGAGACTGAGGTTGATGAGGTTACTGTCACGCACCGCGATACTGGCAGTTTTGTTGTGTTGAAAGGTTATCAATATCCTTCCTCATTGGCACCATGCGATATGAGGAACTACCTGGAAACCGGTGACAAGCTGTTAGACTTCAATGCCTGGCTGGTATGGCGGGATGGCTTTCTATCTGAGATGGCGGGCCACGGCGGTTGCCTATGGGTGGCTAAAGCTAAGAGATAGCTTAGAGTGAAAGATGTGGTGCATGGATTGAGAAGAATCGGGATCTACGATTTCAAATTTGGAAACAGCGCTCGTGGATAGAAAACTTGATAGCATGTCCATGGTGTGATGGTTACTAAGTCCCATCATAAGGTTTGATAGGTAGTCCAAGTAGCTTATGCAAGATAACGAACAGTACGTTTCCTGGGCTAAATGGCGTGACGAGGCACTGACGACGGTCTGAACGTTAGTACAAGAGCTTACTCTACAACAGCATAGAATCTATCTTGCTAGTAAGAAGACTAGACGTCAAACGGGGACCGGAGGCATGCCATTTTTTTTGCACGATCACTTACCAAGGCCGGAACAAATACCCAAAGTTACGCGAGCAGATACCAGCATATATATGAGATTTACAAAATCTTCTCATAAGCCTTACGTACCCGCCATCTTCGCGTAAGTACACCTCTAACGGGCGCTTTCCACTACTTACAATACCCACAAGAAGTCCCGCATCACCCCTCGACCGCGACTTTTCTAACCGTAAAATTCCATCTAGGAAAATGGACATATACCCTCTCCTGATTGCGTATCACAACCTCCCCCGTATCAAGACCCACCAGCTGCCCGACACTCCGTCCCATCTGCCCATAATCCGACGGAAAAACCTCAACCAATTCGCCCTTCTCAATCCCCAACGGATCCCCTTTCTCAAACACAAAATCCTCAGGAGCTTCAGCAGGAAGCGTACGCTCAGCCACAGCTTGTCCATCCAAGCTCGCGACATCTTGACCCAAGTTGCGCCTCGCAGTCTCGACGTGCTCCACAAACCGATCCACCCACGCATACACGCGCGGAAACCTAGCCTTCCCAAAACACTCCTCCGGTAAACTGCCCGTCATAGTCGGCTCCCTCACCAGCCACTTAACAGGCCAAACAGCCTCAAGATCCGCGAGCGACGGCCGCCCCGTGCCAAGCACCCAATCCCTCCCATCCGCCAAAAACGTTCGTTCCAGCAATTCAAACGCATGAAGCAACGCCTGCGCGCCCTCAGGCCGCTCGCGCGCCATGGTATCCGGCGTAAAGCGGCGGCCAAACAACTTCTCGCGGTCATCGACAAAGGCTTCGTTTTGGAGGAAACTCTGCTCGTGCCAGTAGGGAATCATTTTCACGGCTGCGGCGAAGACGCCGCCGTCGGCTGTCCAGCTCGCGAATAGATTGGTGATGCCGGTGTCGAAGGGGGTGGGCGGTGCGAGGGCGCTGTTTGGATACAAGGTCTCGAGTTTGGAGAGGATGAACCGCGAGTCGCAATAGATGTGGTTTCCAAGGCCTAGAATCGGGACTTTGCGGTAGTGGACTCCGAGCTGGGTTAGGGCTGGGCGGGGGAGGAGAGCGGGTTGAATCTAGAAATCTTGGGTTAGGAGATGGGGTTGGAGGGGCTGAGGGACGGACGCATTCATCGTAGGGGATTCCGCGGAGCCAGAGGTACCAGAGTACGCGGTGGGAGAAGATGGAGCCTTCGTAGTGGAACACGATGGGCTTTGAGTTTGGTGGCATTTTTGGATATAGGCTGGTATGATATGTTATACTAATGGGAATTTCTTGAGAGGTTCTTGAAAGTAGAAGTTGGAAAAGAAGAAGAAGAGGAAGAAGAAGAAGTAAATAAAACCTCGTACGGCCAGCTCCTTGGATATTCCTGATTAGGAAATTCCACATGTACTTCTCCCCGTACCGCGCCGCGCTACCTAAGACGCTAGAGGTGCAGTCGGAAATTTAGCTTACCACGTGCCTACGAATGGGTGTAGGGGACGGGCCGCTTCCCGTCAATCAAAGCCGAAAGCCGTTCGTCTTCAAGCTACTAGATAACAAATATCTCGCCTAAGAACGGAGATATCGACTATTTGGGCTCGAGAGAGACGGCAAGGTTGCGGGGTCCGCGATGCCATGCATCACGTCCGGGTTTGATTGGCGGGTGCCACGCCTACGTTCGTAAGTACCTACACCAACACGGTTAATCCACAACTGGTTTATCCACAAAACACCCTAAGGTAAGCGAGACAACCGTACTATGTGCAGCAAATAATGCAACCACCATGTCACTTTGGCATCGTACCACCGCAGATGCCAAAAACCCAACTCAGGCGCGCCACGCTTGGAGATACACATATGCTAAACTAGGTTAATGCGTGCAGATACGAAATGACTGTCTGGGGAAACCACACGTCGAATATGGTTCGCTTTCTATCTAATTAAGCACATCCACCTCTGGAATTCCTGGTGAGCACGAAAAGAAAGCTTAGAAGAAAGGTAACCATGCAAATTTCCATTTCATAAGTGCATACACTGCCATGCTTTTTCCGCCGCCATTATTACCAGCTGAATCCAAACAGGGCCCATCCAAGAAGTCGCTCGCAGACAGGGGATCATTCAAAGTCCTCCTCGATAACATCCTCCATCCACAGTGTCAGAGCTTTCTCCTTTTCTTCCGGTAGCCTTCGAGGTTCTTGCATTTTATTCCTGCGACACCTAAACCAATCCCTATAGTCCATCATGATCTCATCCATGTAAGTACCAGTACTAGGCAGATCAATAACGAGTGAGACCCCGCGTTCCAACTTTCTCGTCTCACCGTCGCCCTCGAGGCGCTTCTTTATCACTTCGCACAGCTTAATCTCGCGCATGCCGCTAAACGCGAATTCAAGAAATTCTTCTGTCCTCCGATTATTATTGCAGTACTTGCTAATGCTGCACTGTTTTATTGTGAGGACTACATCCTCTATTCGCGGCATAGCGGAGAGCGTGGTAATCAAGGTCTCGAGATTCTTGCTAATGAGATTGAGGGGTTCCACAGTGTGGAAAAAAAAAGTTTTGAGTGCTTCGATGTCGCCTCCGAAGAAGTCAGATACATCTATCTCGAGCTTGAACGTTTTGAGACTCAGGCAGAGCGGTAATGTGCGGAGAAGACTCCGAAGGGACTGGTAGCTGGCCGGTCGAGGTCGAGGATAGGGGCTATCGCTATCATATCTTTTGATAGGGTGTAAATGAGGTATGGATGCGCGACCCTCGGGGCCGATGGTGGTGAGGAAATGCTGCAATCCTCTATGCTGGTTACCGCAGTTGATATAGTGTAATTCAAACTGAAGTTTGGCCCAAAAAAGGGATCGCGCTTCACTTCTAATTTGTTTGCTAACAGCGCCTAGTAGCTGTAGTGTGGCGATTGTCGATTTGACGCAGTCCGACCCGTCATTGGAGTGGCGCCGACCAGCATACAACTTGCCTTTGTCCGTAATAGCGAGCCACCAAGGTGCCCAAAGATCTATGAGAACCAGCTCATAGATAATGTTGCGGATCTCGCCAGGTAGGTCGAGAAGCGTATTTCGCGTCGGGTCTGTCTTGTACTTGCTGACAAACATGAAGGCCTGGTAATACTCAGGCTTGCGATACCTAGGTAAACCGATGGAGTCATCAGGATCCAAGTCCGTATCGTCCCCGCAACTGATTAGAATTTCTGAGTCTTCTCGTACAGTCTGGTCTTCCATTGTTGCAATGGCTTCCTCCGTCCCAGCCATACGACGTACCCATGCCTGTTGGGGTACCAGATCCTCGTGGTCAGACTGTTGCAGCGCGTCGACGAACTGAGACTTCCGAGTTAAACCTTGTAAGGGTAGACGGCGACGCTTCATCTCCGCCTTGAGGAGCTTGTTCGTCCGTGCTGCATAGTTGGGCGGATCGTCTGCTGCTGACTGCGCACGTCGAGCGTTGGTGAATGGCGGCGGAGCGACCTGACGCTCCATCTTGGTGATGGCGACGAGGGTCCAACTGCACGATTGCGGTAGTTCAACTTTGGTTCACGGGCTGAAAGATTGTGGGGGTAGCAGTGTAGATTCAAGAAAAGGAAAAGAAACAAGCGGAGTGGGGGGGGGGTATTATATATAGGGGAGGGCGCGCCAAGAGAAGCGGATCGAAAGCGCGCCCGGGGCACGCGCTAAGTCATATTCATTGCTCATACATGTTGTCAATCCACGGCTTAAGCGCAGCCAGCCCAATACTAACAGCCTCTTCAGTACGGATAGTCCTACTACCCTGACGCGGAACAAGATTAATCCACGCATCAAACAATGTCCCCGCACTGCCCTTGCCCAAACCCCTGGCCACGAGGGCCGGATCGTTTGCAACGGCCGGCTCTATACCTGCCTGGCCACCGAACACCAAAAGAAGATGTTTGAACGAATCCGGTGCTTTGACGGCTGGGGCGCCATTCGCGGAGGACGTGCCAGCGCCGGATGTGAACGAATACACCGATTGTCCGCGCTCAGATGTGCCGATGCAGAAGTCGTAGCCGTCCTTGTATTCACATTCGGAGAAGACGGCGCTGAGAGAGGGCGCACGGCGCACGGTGTAACCCCAGTAGTAACCTACCTCTTCGCGTGGCAGGCTGGCTGCGCACGCTACTGCTTGTAGATTTTCGCAGTCTTGCTGAGACAGGTGCGGCCAGGCAGGCGGTGGGTCGGCATCGGCGTTGGCGAAGCGGACTGTGGTACGCATGCCCTGCTCCAGCGACGTTTCTTCCGGTATCGGGACGCGGACCGGGTGTGGGAGACCGCAGTCAACGTATGCGTATTCCACCTGGCTTGCTTTCGATTTCTTGCTCTTATTGGGCGTAGATGACGGCGCGGGTGCACGGCCTGTAACAACACCCTCACGATATCGACACCACTCATGACTCCGCAGATGGTGCGGCATATCCATGCTAGGCAAATTTCCAACCCACTTGAGGTTTTGGTGTTCCTGAAAAATCTCCCGCCTCAAGTGTGGTGGGCATTCAGCGAATGATAATAGATGATACATGAACTGGTCCGGGTTTTGCCATGCTTCATCTTGTTCGAGGATGGAATCAAGTACTTCTTGCTTGCTGCGGCCTTCACGAATGTACTTCGGGTCAACAACTTTGGAGTCAACGTTGCTTGGGTCATCGTCGAACACTACAATCTCGTCGACACAGTAGATGGCTGCAAAACGTGCGATGCGGCCGACTAGAACGGTCTTGTGATCGGGCTTCTTTGCATTGAGGGTCCAGCTGCCTGGCAAGGCGATGGTCACAGTCCAGTCGCGTCCGGCGGTGGGTTGGAAGATGGCAGTAGGTTTTGAAGTGTCAATTTCTTCGACGTCTTGATGCTGACTTTCGCTCTTTCTTTTCTTTGCGGGGCTTACACCGTCGCTTAACTTCTGGTGAATGACGACCGATGCCGAGGCCTTACGCTTCTGTCGTGATGTTAGTTTCAAAAGTATAGCTTTTTGGATAGCGATCATGCCTTCGTGTTGTCAGTCGGCTCGTCAGACGTTCCCTTCTTAGACCGTGTCTTAGTATTCACCACGATATTATCGCGGGTGTTGACCATTTTGCTGTCCTTGTGTTGCGCCAGTGAATACCAGAATATATACAGTAAGCCACTACTAAGACAGGAGGACGTAAGAGCAGTTCGGGTCGAGAAGTGAGGTGAATGTGGAAAGTCAGACCGCAGCTTAGCATTTTGTCCTGCATTAGCGCGGGTGGCTTAGCGCGCTTTGGGTCTGATCCCTGCTCAGTGCCACAGTGCTAACCAGACACCCAGACATGCTCACCCGTGCCACCCTCCCATCCCATCACTGCGGCGCAGTCCCAATTTCACCTTGATAGTAGATACGAACGTCACCTTAACTGTGTACTGTGTATACCGCCCATCACTCCACACCACAGCCTACTCCCACCATGGAACCCAAAAAGTCAGTCACCTCCCACAAACCACCCCTCTTAACCTAGCTAACAAACCACCCCATAGACCCTCTCCCACCTCTTCCCCATCCTCCGCCCTCCACTCCACCCTCTTCACCTTCATCGCCCTCTACCTCACAACCCTCTTCAGCCTAGACACATGGTCCTCAGCCCAAAACTCTCCGTATCGCAATCCAAGTAGTGGCTCACACCTACGTCCTAATTCCAATCCCACATATACACCGGTGCCGGGCAGTTATCAGGCGGGTATGCATGGACGTGGGAATGCTGGGCCGCTTGGAAATGGACGTGGAAGTGGAGGTGGGAGTGGAGGAAGGGATGTAGGTAGAGTGAGGGATTCGCGGCCGCCAATTAAGATGGGGGGTACGTCGGGTTGTGGTTGTTTGTATTAGCGGCCTACATCGTGCAAATGACCTACCTCATGCGCCGCCTTCCTTTCTTCCTTGTAAAAATAAGCCAAAGCTCAGAGCGAGGGATTCACGGCCGCCAATTAAGATAGGAGATACGTCGGGTTGTGGTTGTTTGCATTAGCGGCCTACATCGCGCGAATGACCTACCTACTACGCCGCCTTTCTTTCTTCCTAAACCCCCTCCTACAGACCCAGCAAAAAAATTTCTAACCTCTGTACTTCCTGGACACCGAAGCCAGCTTCTTTTGCGGCGGTTTATCACGACCAGTGCTGTATTTTTCTGTTTTGTTTTCGTGAGCTGGGGGCGCTCGAACTTTGGACCTATTGGTCCCTTTCAGACGAGCTTCATTGGCTCGTCTGTTTTTTTACAGTCTTGACCGCCATCCCGTTTACCGAGGTAGGATGGATTGATGGAGGATTGCTGAAGTAATTAGTAATTATAGTGCGGTTGTAAAGGTTGTAAAGGTTGTGGGGTGATGTAGATTGTACGAATTGCGCGCGCTATACGGGTTCTCATGCTCGGGCAATCGCTCGACCGCCGCTCTCAGTGTGTATACGCTGAGCGTGACTTTTGTATACATGGGGAGCGCGAAGCAGGTACACAACGTGACGAAACATGGATAGAAGAGGCGGCTGTATATATTTTAGGCTAGAATGGTTTCAACCTTACATCGCCGTCGACAGTGACATGGACATCGCACATAAATGCTGCCTTCACTGCAACCACCTGAACCTTTTTCTGCCGTTGCGAGAATCCTTCCATTGCTCCTTTTCGCGCCGTGCTACTCAGTGATGCTAACAAATCTGACCATCAATCATCATGCACCCCGCCTCACATTGGTGCTCATCAATGTGATCTTCTTCCCCTTCTTCTTCTTACCACCGGCCTGCTTCTTCGGCACCTCCTCACCTTCACCTAGAGACAAGGCCTGAGCCTGAGCCTGAGCAACAAGGTCCTCAGCAAGTAAGTCCTTCTCCCAGCCCTGGAGCCAGCCATCATCACCGTCATGGTGATCCTGTGGCGCAAGGACTGGTGATGTACCTGGGATGACGGCAGTACCCCACACCGTTCGCGGCGCGGAAGGACTTGTGGAAGGTGAAGCCAGCGAGGCAAAGCCGTCACCGCGCCGGGCGGGCCATGGCGGCGATGTTGATGTGTTATCCCCATCGACGACAGGTTGTGCGTCAGACGCGCTTCCCGATGCCAGAGGTTGGAAGTCGTCGACAGAAAACCTCTCGGTCATACTTGGGCGCCTTCTCCGCGCAGACGCGAATTCAGCATACTCGGCCTTCTCTGCGCGTTGCCGTGCCTTTTCCTCCTTGGTTTCTTTCTCGGTATGTCTTTTCCGTCTCCTCTCAATCTCGGGCCTAAAGCGCTCTAGAACCTCCGGCGCGACTGTATCGGTCCAATCGCACTCAAGGAAGCCAACCTCACAACCATAAGGCAAATGTGCCAGATATTTCGTGCGTCTCCGCAACTCGTCATCAACTACATGGCCTGTAGACACATGCTCTACGCGTGGTAAAATAGTCGATGGGAACGACGCAAAATCACCAAAAGCGGATTTCAGAATGCGTATGTCTAGTGGTGACAGATAGTAATGCAGCAGTGCCTGGTAGAAATAATACTCGGATGGTGTCTTGTGGTGCTCATGGTGTTGACGGTTGCGCAGCTCGGCGAGGGTGAAGGATATGCCATGACTTGTTGCCGAAGAGTGCGATGAGGCGGACATTGTTCTCTGGTCCTTTCCTTCAGTGGGGGCATTTCCCGGAACGCCCTGTGCCGCTGTGGAATTGTGTCCCGACTTGGACGCGTTCTGGATCATGTACATCTCCGGCGCGGCTCCTTCTTCGAAGACAATTGGCGCCCTCTTCATCTTCGATTCCGTTGGTTTCGTGGGCTCGTTGGGAGGATTCCCGATCCCCTTTAACTTCTCTTTCGCTTCTCGTATGCTTCGTATCGCGCGCTTAGTCCACTCCATGCTATCCTCAGCGAACATGACTTCGTCTTCCTTCCCCTGCTGCTCCAGCTTCATAATCTCCTGATCGAGCTGGTCCAGCATATATTCCTCCCCTCCTCGCATCACGCGAGCATAGTCGGTAATTTCGGCAGCGTGATACCACGGAATGTCCTCGTCTTGGCCTAGCGCATCGGCTCCATCGCGCGGCATAGCCAAAGTACTTCCAGCAGGCCTGACGACTAGGCGAAGGACAACATCGCCCCCTTCTCGTGGTGGCTCGCCCTCCTGTCCCGTATACCAGCGTACGGGCCGCGTCTCGGATGCGTATATGGTGTCGAAGCACAACGGGCACTTCTTGGACCGCGCCTTCTTCTCCGGGGCCTTGCCGTCGTCTTCAGAGTGCATGTAACGGATGAGGCAGGGAAGGCAAAATATGTGGCCGCATCGGGCCATCCTCGGGGCTACCGGAGTCCCGAGGCAGATGGGACAAGAGGCTTCTTGGGAGAGCTCGGATGCCAATATCTGCAGGACATTGTTCCAGTCCAGGTGGATATCGGCATCGACGCTCTGAGCGCGATAGTCGCCGCGGGGGTCGACAATGAATCGGTAGTTGGCGTGCACGTATCTAGACGTGTCAGCCGAGTCACGTCACCACACGCAGGGAAAATGCGCACAACTCACCTCGCCTTGTCGACCGCATGGTAGCCTGAGCCGAGGCCCCATGTGGGATTTCGCCGGTAGTTCCTGCCCTGGCCGTGCGAGTGGTGGTGGTGGTTCGTGGGGCGTGGCGGCAGACTGAAGTTCATGAGGTGGGTAATGGACGTCTGCCCCTTGCGGTTGTTGAACGGACGCATGGCGAGCGACTCGTCAATGGCATCCTCATCCGTCGCCCGGAAGCGCTTAGACCCCTTGTGCTGCTTCTTCTGCTGCTGCGTGTTGCGAGGCGTGGGCGACGATCGCGCTGGTGCTGCTCCGCTACCCCGCGGCTGTGCGAAGAAGTTGCCGGTGCTGACGGACGGTGTCTGGTTCTGGGCGGGTGAAGCCGGCCCGGAGGATGCAGAGGCCTTGGACGAGGACGCGATGGCGGGCGGGTTGCTAGACATGACTCCCAGCTAAGGGCTCACGATAGTGCGACCAAGGACGACGACGATTCCAGGTACCAAGAGAGTGAATGCCAGGTGGCGCGGATACAAAGGGAAGAAAAAAGCGCGTCTACGTGTCCAGGGGCGGTGATGTGGGTAAATTGCGAGTGTTGGGGTCCCCAAGACCTGAGTACTTGGAGGACGGGAGTCAGAAGGTGGAGTGGCGGTTGCGGACGGCCGCGTTCATGACGCTTGCATCACGTGGTCTCTGCAGCAACATGCAGTTTGCAGCCAGACGCTTCCTAACTCCAACGACTCAACACAGCTGCACATGCACCTACGACCAGGCTTTCCATTGAAGTCTGCATCCGAATGCTCATCAACTGGTGCCGCCTCAGTGTGTCTGGTCTGGGCGTTTTAGGTAGTGCCGGCATTGCATTGCCCTCCGCAACGGGGCAGCTTTCATCTTGACCCAGCACCTCTCCGCACGGACGATTACCCTTTCCAACCAGCTTCCTCATTACCTACCCACGACAATAAACCAGCGCCATCTCGAGCTTCAACCTCGCCAAACCCACGTCTTCTCCCCGCGGGCAGCCTCTGCTGCGCTCATGTCGTCCTGATACCATGACCCCGCCATCCTTGATTCGCCCGTCTGCATCCGCACCTCAACCCTCGCCTAGAGCCGTTGCGCGACCCTGTTGCGCATCCAAATAAATCTCGACACCCGTCTGCGCGCCTCCACCGCACCCGCACCCATCCCCATCGCCGCCTAGGTGGAATAGCGAGAGGCAAGCCCGTCGCCTCTCCGCCTCCTTTCGTTGCCTCACAAGTTGGTCGCTTGGTCTCTCGCCGGCGCCGACTGTGGAGGCAACACCGCGCTCCTCTCCTCGCCCATGATGCCCGGCCCTTATATGCCTGGGCGCAGGCAGGCCGAGCAGCACTACTACCACCACCACCACCACATCCCGCCCCAGACCCGCTCGCCGGTGCACCACAACCCCTATGCCGCGCCCTACCACCACGTCCACCAGTATGGCCCTCCCCACGGCTACCCCCAGCACATGCCCATGCAGCCATGGTACCCGCCTTACCAGCAACCAGCCCCGCCGCCGCCGCAGTATGCCATGCCTCCGCGCCAGTTCCAGCCTCAACCTCACGCATCGCCCGTGGTAGTGTCTTCGCATCCGCACATGGTGCCGCCGCCCGTCAACCGAACCATGGGCCAAACGCCGCCAATTGTCCATTCCCGCACTCCGCCCGTGCCGCGCATGCACACGCCCCAGTTGGCCCCTTCGACGCCCTCCGTCCATTCACAGACTCATCTTCCGTCTCCGGCTCCGCAAACGAGCACTACTGTCGACAGTCCCCCACCAGCAGCCGAGTCGAAGCCTGCTCCAGAAACGCCACCGACCCCGCAGTCCATGACCGTCAAGCCCTTCTATCCACCTCTACCCTGGCTGTCCGTCCCCGACTCGGATTTCCCACCGCGTGCTTCACGGGGAAGGCGACGGCGAAGGGCGCCTCTGTCGACCGACGACGACGCTCTCGCCCTACCCTCACGCGAGCAACCTGTGGAGGAAGATGCCGTCAAGGAGGTTGAGCAGGACACGGATGGCGATCTGACGCCTACCGAGGAGCCGGAGGAGTCACAGGCATCCACCGTCGCTGGACCCTCTGACGCTGAGGTCGACACCCCATCAACCTCACATCCGCCTTCGGAAGTCGACCTGGCGCAGTCTACGACACCATCGACTACGACACCGGGGACCATGTCATCGCCCGCTCAGCCCCTGGCGACCGCAAAGAAGCACACCCGCAACCCGACCATACCTGCTGTACCCCGCGTTCCAATCAGACCCGCCAAAGCCCCGAGTGCGGCTTCTACCACACAGCAGGCGGTGAAGTCGCCGGTGCCAGCTCAGGCGGAGTCATCACAACCCGAAGAAGCCACTGCGTCCACTTCGGAAGCGAGCGTCAGCCTCGAGGAGACACCCAAAGCGTCTCCTCCGAAGCCGGCAGCACCGAAATCATGGGCAGAGCTACTGAGGGCGAAGAATGCGCCTCCTGCAGCGCAGCCAGCCCCTACACAAAATGGCACCGTGACCACTACCAACGGTCCCACCGTGCCCAAGAGCAACACACTTGCGGATGTGTTGGCGTCTTTCTCGGTCGATTCGGAGAAAAAGGTTTCCTTCATTGAGCCCCGTGGACTTGTAAATACGGGCAACTTGTGTTATATGAATTCGGTGAGTCCTGCCCCACTACTAGACTGGGTGCCATAATAACGTGTCTCTAGATTCTCCAAGTACTTCTTTTCTGTGTACCCTTTTACGATTTCCTTGATCAGGTGGCGAAGCGCGCGGTGCATAGCTTCAAGTCCGAGACCCCTCTCGTAGACGCCATGATCATGTTCTTGCGCGATTTCAAGCTCATCGATTCGGCCGCGACCATCGACCAACTCCGCATGAGATTGAAGGACAACGAGCTGGAACAGTATGGCGACCCTTTGACTCCCGAGTATGTTTACGACGTCATCAAACGCCTGCCCCGCTTCGATAACATGAAGCGGGGTCAGCAAGAAGATGCTGAGGAGTTCTTGGGTTTCCTACTGGCTGGTCTACACGATGAGTGTGTTCAAATCATCAAGAAGGGAAAGCACATTCAGACGACGGAAAGTGTCACTTCCCCCAGCGAGCCATCAGGTCCGGTGGACGGCGGCTGGGAAGAAGTCGGCCACAAGCAGAAGACGGCCATCACCCAGAATTCTGGTGCAATTGACATCGAGAGTCCAGTAACCAAGATCTTCGGCGGAAAACTGCGATCCGAGTACAAGCGGCCAGGCGAGAAGGCCTCGGTCACGTTGGAGCCATATCAACCTCTACAGCTAGATATTGGCGAGCCAAACATTAACAACATTTCCGACGCTCTTAGGAACCTAACACGCCTGGAGACGTTAGACGGCGCGATTCGTGGCGCGAAAGCTTCGACCAAGCAAGTTCACATCGAGACGCTTCCTCCGGTGTTGATCCTTCACCTAAAGCGTTTCCACTACGATGAGAAAGGTCCACAGAAGATCTGGAAGAAGATTGGATACCCGTTGGAGTTGGAACTACCAAAAGAAGTATTCCCTGCCCACAAGCGAGGAAGTTACCAAGCGCAGGGACGCTTCCCTCGGTATAGGCTCACGGGTGTCGTCTACCATCACGGCAAGAACGCTAGTGGTGGTCATTATACTGTCGATCTCCGACGACAGGAGGGCAAGGAGTGGATCCGTATGGACGACACCATCATCCGTCGCATTCGCGCCGAAGACGTAGCCGAGGGTGGCGCAGAAGAGGATCCCAGGGTCCTCGCAGCCGCCCTAGAGCAGCACAAGAGCGATGCGGGCAAGAGCAAGAACTTCTTCGCCCAAATCGACATGGAAGAGGAGGAGACGGATAAGGGAGGCTGGAACCAGGTCAACGGGACTGATAAGCAGAAGGATGGCACTAAGAAGTGGAGCGGTGTTGTTAATGGCGCGGCCACGCCCAACTCGGCGGGCAAGAGGACGCCGTTACCCAAGGAGAATGTGCGGGACAACAAGGTAGCGTATATTCTGTTCTACCAGCGCATCGAGACTTGAAGCGAAGCGCACGTGGACATGGTGGGTGTTCCCTACAGCATGCTTCCAGAGCATTCTTGTCATGCCGGCGTAAGAAAAGTAATGTAGCATTAGGCGAGGAGAAGATCATGGTCACGGGTAGAGGTTATGGCCATCTGGCATCGCTTCAGTGCGATGTACAGAAGAGGACGGGAAAAGCATGTCGTGTCGATTGATACCCTTTTTGCTGGGTGACTAGGATAGCACGAATGATGAGGGTAAAACTTTCAAAAGATTCAGTGCGCGGTTCTATGTGCTGCTTTCTCTACTGACGCATTGCGTTTTAGACTTGAGGCCAATAGTCTGAACTGTTTACAATCGGTAGGAATGGTAGTTATTCATACTGGTTGCTAGGCTTCGCACCGCGGCGCGGAAGGTGGGCGGTCGCGTTAGCGTGACTTCGCATGCGGGGCGAGATACCTCGGTACAACAACGCGCTCAAGCTTATGCTTCCTCCATCCATCAGTAACCATGTAACACTCGATTCCTTTCATAGCTTCCCAGCTCTCTCCTTTTCTCTCTCTCCCTCTTCCATATTCAACACCATCCTCATCACCACCCATCTCTCCAACCCACCACCACCATGCCACCCTTCCACCCCGAAACAAGCCCACCGCCAACCACGCACGTCCTCCTCACTTACCCGATCCCCCACACCCTCCTCGTAACCATCAACCGCGAAGCGCAAAGGAACAGCATTCCCTATGAAGGCCACCACGAAATGGGCGCCGTATTCGACTGGTTCGACAGCGAGCCCAGCCTGCGCGTCGCCATCGTAACCGGGGCCGGAAACAAAAGTTTCTGTGCAGGTCAGGACTTGATCCAATTGGGAAAACTGCGAAGTGGGGAGGTCCGCTTGCCGTTGCCGATGCAGAGACATCCTGTTAGTGGGTTTGGTGGGTTGAGTCGGCGGACGGGGCGGAAACCGGTTGTGGCGGCTGTGAATGGGTTTGCCATGGGCGGTGGGTTTGAGATTGTGCTTGGGTGGTATGTTTATATACCGTTCTTCTTTCTTCCTCTCCAATTTTCCTCTTTTTTTTTTCAATACGTCCGACATAAGTTGGGTGGTGTTTTGGTACCCTAGCTAACGCATGGGCTCCTGACAATGGGAATAGTGACATGGTCGTCGCCTCACCAACTGCCACCTTCGCCCTGCCCGAAGCCTTACGCGGAATCTACGCCGCAGCCGGCGGTCCCTCCCGTCTCGTCCGCAACATCGGCCTTCCGCTTGCTACCGAAATCGCACTGACCGGGCGTCCCATCACCGCGCAACGCGCATATGAGCTCGGCCTCGTGAACCGCATTGCCGCATCCCAGGACTCGGTGGTGGCGGACGCGGTCAAGCTGGCGCAGGAGGTCGCTCGGATTTCTCCCGATTCGGCCATCGTGACGAGGGCGGCGTTGAGGGAGGCGTGGGAGCTGGGATCGGTGGAGAGGGCGACACAGACGGTACTTGATCGGTATTCGAGGGGGCTTAACGAGGGGGAGAATGCGTTGGAGGGGTTGAAGGCTTTTGCGGAGAAGAGGGAGCCGGTTTGGAGGCCTAGTAAGCTTTGAAAGATGGGAGAAGTATGCCAGGTTTGGGAAAAACGATATGTATAGAATCTGTAGCTTTGGGCATACGGATGCCAGGAATTATGTGCGGATTTGAATACAATATGGCCGAAGGAACCATTCCCTCTGCGCGTCATCACTCCTCGTATATCTTTACCACCATTCGGATATTTAGTACACCACCCGTCTCGTCACAACCATCCAGCTGTCCACATCCCTTTATCTTACACGCGCCCTTCATCTCTTCCATTTCCTTTCCTCTCCATTTTCTAACAAACCACCTATATACACCTCGTTCCCTTCCCTCGCTACCACCCCCCCACCACCCTCCAAACCCCCAACCCACACCCAACCCCCCACCCAAACACACAAACCACAAACAAACACCCCACCACATACGGCACCGTCCGATGCGCCACAATCAAGCGCCCATGCCCATTAATATTCGGAGGAAAAATATAATACCGGCGACGCGAATCTGCATTCTCTGTGTCGTCGGGTGCGTTGTCAGAGGTCGGGGATTGCGAGGTGGAGGAGATGGTGCCGTAGATTGCGGTGTGGAAGGTTGGTTTTTGCGGGGACGTGGACGTGGGGGAGGAGGAGGAGGTCTGGTGGTTGTTAGTTAAGTTGTGGAGAGAAGGTAGGGTGATGTAGGTAGGTACTGACCGCTTCTGGCATGGTTGTAGATACCTAGATACGGAACGCGACGCTACGGAACAGATGGATGGAGTTGTTCGGTCTAGAGGTGGTGAAGTAGTGGAAGTATCAGATCAGGCTGCGGATGTTGATGTCGCGCAGATGTGTGGCCCAGCCTTGTCCTGTCAAAGGTAGCTGTGTGCCTATGCCTCGTGATGGGCAGGGGCGTGGCGTTGCATGGCGTGGCACGGCGCCTTTTTTTTCCAAGCTGCTCTTGCATGGCGCGAGCGAGGTTGGCACGACGCGAGGCGCTGATGCTGGATGCAGGATGCAGAATGTAGACTCTTGGTTTGCCTTGCAGGTACCTATATAGTACTGTGGTTTCTAGGAAGAGTAGTGTTAAGGTGGGTCAGGAAGCGTATCGGGGACTGCACCCAGCTGTTACAGCTAATCCAAGATGGGATAAAAGCGTATTTTTCTAATTTAGAGGTACCTAACTAAGTTAACTAGTTAACTAGTTAGGTAGAGAGTAAATTTATTATTTTCTAGTTTAAGATAACTTAGAATAGAAGCGTGTTTTTAATAAGGTAGTTAACTAGATATAAAAGGCTAACTTAATCTATAACTAGTTACGTTAACTAAGAACTATTACGAGAAGATAAAGATACCCACCATTGCTCCTACGTCACTCGGCTTCGACACTCTCCCACAACTCCTTCGTATAGTGCGTCAAACACACTTCGCACTTCCCACATTTTCGACACCCAGGACTCTCGCGGCGGCCCGTGTACGGGCTGAATACCCAGTCCGCCGGTCTTGCTCCCCAAGGTCCAGTCTTCAAGTCGTACTTGTCCGGTGCCTCCCTCCATTCGATGTCGTGTATCGCCTTTCTCCGATTCGTGAGCGTGTGCACGTCGATGCCCAGTGTCCGGCCGACGCGTACCGCCTCTTGGAAGTGAATTTTCCTGTGACTGCTTCTATACGCGTCACGATCGATGCGCTCGAGGTATATTGCCTTGAGATTGCTGCATCTCCCAGATTGCATGAGCGCAACAAGAATCTTCTCCAATTCCTCGAGCTCACTGTCGCCTACCTCTGGCTCCCGTCTCCAGCGGCCCATGCCTTTGACGTATGTCCACAGCGTGAGCGTCTCTATGGTCTCGGGAAGAGCATTCACAAAGTATCGCAAGTTGAACTCGTGATCCGACTCGTCTTTTCTCTGGATGAATGGTTCTTTGAGAACTTCTGAGAGCATGCCGGTGACGTCAGCGACGTCTAAGCTGAGGTGTTGGAGAGCTTCGTAGTCGGAAAATTCGGTAAGGTCGAACGAGGCACGACTGTGCCGCGATCTATGGGTGGTTTCGTAATCGTAGGACATTAGACTTTGTATCGTCTCGCCGCTGTTTTCCCCGAGAAGATTAACAAAGGATTTGACTCCCTGGAGTTCCTCGTTACCGGCCCGGAGAGACACTGTCAGTAGCGCTTCCGCTGCCTCGCTCAAGCCTTGGTCATGATAATCTAGTAGGTCGGGATTATCCAGCCAAAGGTGTTTGAGGTTTGAGCTGCGTGATGGCAGGTAATCGATGTCACACTCCGAGCTTCTCATGCCGCTCGCATAGCCGGAAAAGTTACGCATGTAAATGCTGTCAATATTTGGGAGACGCATGAGGCGCGCAAGGACCTTGAAGGAAAGTGTATTCGATTTCTTGCAGGTGCATGTCCATCCACGTTTCTGATTCTACGCCAATGGAAACGGACTGTAGGTTGTGCAGGCCTGGCGTCCGTGCCCAGTCACTGGATTTGATCTGTTCAAGAATGAGGGTTTGTAGCCAGCCAAGTGTTGAAGGCTGTTCTTCAAAGAGGCAATCGATGGGATGTGGAACAAACTTGACATCCAGTAGACGGGGCAGTGTCGCTATCAACACTGCTTTTAACGGTGCGTCCTGGCCTTCTTCCATTTGCACACGCGCAGCCTCCGCATCTTCACCCGTGCTGTCGCCATGTTCCAGGGGCTCGAGATACGTTTCCAAATCGCCATATCGCATGAGATCCGCGGGCTCATAGGCGACTGCCGAGTCGTCGGCCGGATGATTTTGGAAGTCGAGCATTTTCCACTCCGACCAGCTTTTGCGATCATACCAGAGCTCGAAGGACCGCACGTGCCATGCTGGTATGGGATCGCCGTATCCGAAGGCACTGCGCAAGAGGTTGACGACAGTATATGGGGAGAGATCGGAAGCGACCTTGTACTTCTCGTGGGCTTCACGGTGACGCTGAAGCACGTTGGCCAAGCCCAGTGCAATGCGTTTGCAAGTGCAAGCGAAGTCGAGGTGGTGTTCCAAAGGGACATGATCGGCAATCAAGAGGATGAGTTCCGTCGAAAGCTTCGTGAGATGACAAGGCTTTTCTAAACTGGTCATTACGCTACAATGGAATTATTTTCGATTCGGAGAGGCTGGCGACGCGTTAGTGCTGAAGAAGCGCGTGGTATATAGCTGTGTGGCGGGGTTGTGCCCCTGGCGGCGGTGGTGCCTCATACCTACCTAGGTAATTGGTTCCAATGCCGGGGATTACCAGTACCGGTAGCTTGACCGGTTGACCGGTAGGTATCTATAATTGCACTGCCTAACAAATAGATCGTTTAGTGTCCTACAGCCCGATCCCATTAACGAATTCTTACCGCGTGTTAGTATGCGTCAATATGATGAGTCGAAATCGCAGGTGTCAGAGACAGGTGAGTCAAGTGAATGTCATGGCTGGCCTTCTGGGTATACGGTAGAGAGGAAGTGGCCATCTGGGCACAATCTCATTCAACCAGCACACCTGCACAAACCAATTCGTTCTTTTACACCACCAGTCTTACAACGCCCAACACCGCCCCTATTCGCAACCATGTCCACCTGCCCTCACTCCGACAACGACATTGAGAACGCATCCCAGAAGGACTGCGGTTCTTGCGGCCGCCGGCTGTTATTGCACCTACACCAAGTGCAGCAACTGCGGCAAGATCGACGGGCGTCAACTGCAGCTGCCTGAAGTGCGGCGCGTGTGGCACCTACGCCGATAGGTACCCTTTCGCAGGCCAAGTGCAACAGTTACTGTATAGAGCGAATCTCCGCTAAACCCACGCCGGCACGTGGCCGCCTCCCTAATCAACCTCGCCGTATCTTCGCAAATCGCGAGTGCCCGCCATGCTCGCGACTCTCACGGCCTATGCTCGGACAACTACCTGTTTAATGCGATGGATTGACGCCGAATCTTGAGAATGGACACTGTGACGGGGAAAGCACAAGCGTGGATGGTGTCTACCTTGGAAGTTGGCTCCTGGCAAGTCCTTTCTTTATGGTGATTGCGGATTTAAGATAAGGTGTTCTTTCAACAAGACGCTTCGCATTCTCGCTTCTCGGTCGCGACTCTGAAATTGAATTCTAGTCCAGATTCTTAGTCCCGCAATATTTATGTGAGTCGTGAATGTACAAAGGCGAGGCATGAATGGCTGAATGTGACATCAACTTCACCTTGAAGGTGCTAGATGTTTCCTTGCCCCCCGTGAGATAATGATAGCTTTGATTCGCTCACTTCCAACTGTTGCTATTATCATGGAACTGCTGTTGTTATCATGGTAAGTTCTCGATCTTTGATCCTTGGGAATTCAGTGGAACACGAACTTAGAAGTCACAAACTTTCCTTCTAGCCTATAAAAAAATAAGTTACACACGCTATCCCAAAGTCCTATCACATCTCTCCTCTCTTCACTATTCCAGGAGGGAAATAAGCCTAGCAAGTTTGGTCTCATCTCTATACATAGCATAATAGCTGTCCTTTTCTACAGCCCAGTAATCCAAAAATTCCTCGGGTCCGAAACCGGCATTCTCCCAATCAACCACTGCACTAATGGTCATTGTGGTCGTGTCAAATAGGAGGTTGTGGGGGGCCAGGTCGCCGTGACTAAAAACAAAGGTTGGGTACTTAGAGGTCTTTTGTTTCCAGACCGGCCTTCGATCGTACTCAGTTACCCATGGTGACGGGATAACAATACCGTTAAACCCAGAGACGTTGTGCTTCAGGGCGGCAAGTTGTAGTAGCACCTCCTGCTAGATTAACGTGGTGGCAATGCTGTTGGCGATGGCTTAACAAGCGTGGCAGTTCACGCTCTGGTGCTGCTCAGGAAGGTAGCCGGGTAGCTAATAGCACTAGTTACCGACTTCGTCAAGCTAAATGCCTTTCATGAGCTCGGTCGTAAGATATGTGCCATTTTCGCTCTCTCCTGTATCGAGGACCTTAGGTCCTAGGATAGTAGTGTTCTCCCTGATGTAGGTAAGGGCGGCTGCTCCATTAATAATGCGCAGAGTGTCCATCGTCTCGTAGTACGGCTCGTATACGATACGAAGGTACGTCGTACTAAGCCGTACGTAGGAGGCCTCTTATTGGCCCGTACCGTAGTTGTAGAGGGTGAAGGATTGGGAGTCGTAGTACGATATACGGCTCGGGCTTATCAGGTTTTGGCCGGGTAAGCTGGGTATTGCGCGTGAGGCCAAAAAAAGCCTATACAGACGCTTTCTGGTGGTTGTAATCGCTGTTGCCGTCGCTAGGAACCAAAATAAAGAGCAAAAAGAGACATGCCGACCCGGATTCAAACCCAAAAGCAAAAAAAAAGCTACTATACTCCTAACTGGACTCGATGAGGCTATACAACGCCGGGCTGAGCCCTATTTAGAACCGCACTACCCTTTTATGAGTCTAGTCAACAGAGACTGCAAAGTCTCTATTCACAAAGGCGTGCGAGGACACCTGCGCCACGGAGGCCATGGTATTGATAGTATATAGTTGATTCTAATGGTATATATATTACAGCACGGCGGCGTGTATCCTCTGAGAAACTGTGAGGCTATCGTGAGGGCGATTTCCAGCTTACCGTGGTGTTGTGGGTTGATTGTAGCTGGTTTTCATCGATTACCGATGAGATCTCGTGCTGCGGAGGCGTTAGAACCACGCCAACTGTCGTGAGGTCGTGGAGGGCGACGTTGTTCGATATTCGTGTTACTTCTGGCCGTATATTGATGGTATCGACGAAGTTGTGAGCCCTGAGGCTTGTGTAGAGGTCGCGAGACGTTCAAGGGAGGCTGGGAGGTGGCTGGGTTGAGACGATAGCGTAAAAAGCAACCGTACAGCTGCTTCTCGTCAGTATCCTCCGCACAACAACATGTCTCAACGCACAATGATGACGCGCTTTGTTCGAGATCCTCCCTCTACTCCCTCAGCTTCTGGAGGCCGCTCAGTACACCACGCTGCCGCTGCCCGCCGTCTCTTTGCACCGCCAGAATCGCCAGCTCCATCGCCTCAGGCAACGCCGATGCCTTCAGGTATCTCCTCCCAGGTCTCTGAGGCTTTAGAGGTGGCTGAGGATCGCGACAGCTTCGTCGTAGACTTCCATCGCCTCTACTACAACAACGAGCGTCTTGATCCCAACAGACTTGGCTACGGCGTCAAGCACAAGAGCCAGCTTGCAGGCAAGCGCAAGCGCAAGCCCTCTCCAATATGGCGATACGGCGTACAGATCACCTACAACTGCCCCGACAAAGGCGAGAGGTCGTTCTGGTTGTGCAACAACTAGCTAACTATTCACTCTTAATACAAGCAGCGCGACGTCTTGATCGCGTTTCGCAACCTCTACAGCGACTACACTGGCGCTGCGCAAGCCTCTATTATATTCAGCGTCCTCAACGAGTTCGACGTCGCGCCGCGATTAAAAGCCTTCGTCGGTGACAACGCCTCCAAGCGCTGCCACCAAGATCGCTGCGAGGACGCCATCAAGGCTCTCAACGGCTACAAGCACGTCGTCAATCACATGGCGATGAGGCACCGTATCGACGTCGAGACGGGCTTGTTGCCAGAGACTGCTAACAAGCCAGTGTACAGCTCTCCATTTGACGCCGCGAGAGTCGCTGGTTCGAACAGGCTGTTGTCGCACACGCCGTGGGAAGAGAAAGAGCTACAAGCTGCGCTTATTGACTGGGTAATACTGAGGGACGTCAGCTTTACTATCGCGACTTCGGGGGAGTTGCGAGGGCTACTTACCTGGAATCGCAGCGACCTTATCAAGGCGCTGCCGTCGTTGGCGACGACGATCACCCAGTACGTGCGCTCAACACATGCGTTTCGAATGAGCGAGATCAAGGCGCTGTTGACGACAGCGAGCAGTCGACTCAGTATAAGCGTCGCGTGTGGACGTCGAGTAATCATCTGAGTTTCCTTGGGGTAACTAGTGGCGCATTTCTCAGGTAAGATCTTATCGACACGTGACCCATCACAACAACGACAGCGAGCTCATCAAAGGCCTTAATAAGCACCCCAACGTTAACCTCACCTCGAGCAATCGTATACGCTGCGCCGGCCACATCATTAACCTCGTCGTCAAGGCGACGCTGTACGGCAAAGGCGTAGGCCGCTTCGAGAACGACCTTGCGGCAGCGTCCCCAGCACAACAATACGAGCTTTTTCGATCGCAAGGCATCGTCGGCAAGCTACACAACTTCGTGAACGCAGTCTGCGCGTCTCACAAGCGCCGTGAGTTGTTCCTGTCGCTGCAGAAAGACTCGCGCTGCGACGACGACGTCCTGTACACCTACAACACGCTCCAGCTGCGCCAGGATGGAGGCGTCCGCTGGCACTCAGTCTACTACATGCTCCTCCGCTGCCTGGAGCTTCGGCATTGTATACAGCGCTTCATGGCGAGGTCGAGCAGCCTGTCGCAGCCAATCGACGACAATTACGACCCGCTCACCAACAGCCTCTCCAAGGAGGAGTGGGAAAGCGTACAGCAGCTTGTCGACTTTCTACGGGTGCCTGTTGAGATGACGAAACGCCTCGAGGGCAATAACAGCGTCTCCGGGTTTGGATCTTTGTGGCAAACCTTAACGAACCTGCAGGTATTGTGGACGCTGTACACCTCGGAGAAGGCCCGCTGCGAGCGTGACGATAACAACAGCAGCGCGTACTTTGTCGTTGCTATCCGATACGGCGAGCAGAAGCTCAACATCTACTTCGACAAGCTCATCGTCGGCCTGGACGTTAGCTATTACGCCGTCGTAACAGCCCTCCACCCCGCCCTACGCCTTGCCTGGTTTCAGACTCACTGGAAGCCGTTTCCCGACTGGGTAAAGGCCGCAAAAGAGTCTATAAAGAAGGTCTACAACGAGTATATAGCGGAGGAGATGGACGACGACGACACAGCGCTGCCGCTGCCGCCGCCGTCGCGTCGCAAAGCACCTAATAGCGACAGCGCTAACCTGTACAGCCAGACGATGGAGGTGGATCTCATGTATCTCACCGGCTCGAAGTCGCGCAAGCGTCAAAAGCGCAGTACCCAGCTTGACGAGTACTTTGACGACCTTCGCGACAATATCACGACTGCGTCAGAGCAACAACGCGACGACCCATGGCGTTGGTTGCTCGAAATCGGCCGCAATAAGTACCCAGTCGTATTCAAGATGGCCACCGATTTCCTCTCTATGCCCGCCACCAGCTGCGAGTGTGAGCGCTACTTTTCAACCGCAAAACGGACGATTACAACCGATCGCAACCGCCTCAGCGCGGCTACAATAGAGGCTCTACAACTCCAGAAGAACTGGCTGCGCAACGGCGTCGTCGACAGCGACCTATCAAGACTACAGCTTTACGTCAAGGGCTTAAATATAGGCAACAGCGGCAGCGTGGACAACAGCAGCAATGAGGCTGCTAGCAACAGCGGCAACAGTAAGGATTACGGCGACAACGTGGGTTGAAATCGCTGTCTCTACGGCTCCCGCAGCGTCAACAGCAGCTTGAATTCACTACCCCGCGGCCTCGGTATACCCAAACGGGTATAAGTACGACTCGTACATGGCCCGAGCGAGCGTACTACGATTACGACTCGTATTTGAGTCTATTGTATATACAACCGTACGTACAACACCAAGAATCGAGCCGTACGTACCTCACGATAGCCTCAAAAGTACCGTATTACGGTACGTTGGAAACGCTGCAAGCAGTACATCCGAAAGCCATGTCAAGGATCCATCCTTGCACACCACTTGAGCTTCTCCTTTCCAGTCTGCATATAATTCTCCCCCTCCAACCCGAACGAGTCTCCGCTTGATCTTGATTATTCGTCTAAACAGTGAGGGTTGGTTAGACATGTGTGAGGAGGCGCCGGTGTCGCCGGCCCAGGTGGATAGAGAGGCCTTACCGAGGATATCCTTGGAGAGACGGCATGTCTCGAATTCCTCGTCTTCGGTGTCTAAGGTATTAGTTGATGTCTCCAGCTCCGACTCTAACCTAGCTTCTTCAGCTCCATATGCTTTGCCAGTCTTCTTGTTGGATTTCCTAGGCTTGACAGGCGGCTCAGGCAGCTTTGAAGGGGACGGCTTCGGAGGGGACGCTTTCTTCTTCCTTCGCTTCTTCTCAGCTTCATATTCCTTCAGGAGCTTTCGAGCCTTTGCAAGCTTTGAACAGTCTCGCATGTAGTAAGGTTCGTCGCAAAGGTAGCACTGGATGCCAGTGTGAACGGTCCGTAGGCACTGTATTCCAGCTACCTAACTCAGATGCTATTTACAGTCGAGATGAAGAGAAGAAGAGGAAAGTGGGTGGCCATCCCGCTTTGTTTGGGTTGGCGCACGGCCTGCGGGCTGCTGGGGGAAGGAGTGATAGAAGGAAGGAAGCGACTAGGCCGCTGGCCTAGTCATGTGACCTCGGGCTCAGCCCGTTACATTACCCCCCTCCTTTCTTCTTGGCGCGTAGTTTGGTCCATTTTTTCCAAGCGTCCGTCTCAAGTACGTTACTCACAGGCTCCCAGGTAGGCTCAGCATAGTCCACCCATTTCACGTGTGCTTCTTTGAATCCTTTCCTTCCTTGCTTTGTTGTCCTTTCGTCCAGAATTCGTTCAACAAGCCAGACTTCTTCTCCATCCGCTAGTATAGGACCTGGCTGTGTGTCTCCAATTTTCTGAGATAGGAGAGGATCGTTTGGTGCATGTCGTAGTAAGTCGACGTGAAAGACTGGGTGTATTTTTCCTGGCACATCAAGTTGGTAAGAGTGAGAGTTCACTTGCCGTACTACTTGGTACTTCCTATGCAGCCAGTCTAGTTTCTTAGAAGGCCGTGTTGTCTTCACATTCCGGAGGTTGAGGAACACCCAATCTTTTTCCTTGTACTGAGGCGCTGCTGTTCTTGTTTTGTTTGCCTGCAGCTGCTGTTTCTCCTAACTTATAGCTATGGCAGCTTGAGCCTATTCTGTTGCGTCCTGAAGTCTTTTGAGGAAACCCTCCGCCAGCGCTTCGCCATCCTTCTTTGTCCGATTTCGGATGGTTCGTTCTTCCACTAGCTGGATTGGTTCATTGTGGTATCCGTGCATAAAGAAGAAGGGGCTTAGTCTAGTAGAGGATGCTTCACGGTTGTTGATAGCTCCTATAGCGATAGGTAAAAGCGCGAGCCAGTTCTCTTGCGTATATGTAGCCTAGATACGAATTATTTTCTTAATCTCTTAGTTTATTCGCTTAGTAGCGCCATTAGTTTGCGGGTAATAGGCTGTTAACAGACGTTGCTTAACGTTAAGGAGCTTGCAGAAATGCCTCCAAAGATCGCAAACAAATTGTAGACCTCTATCGCTCGTAATTGCTGTTAGGATACTATGAATAGAATAGTGGCGTTTAAAAAGTTGTTGTGCCACTGCTTCTATAGAGATGTCGTGCAAGCCTTCTAGTTTAACTCCCTTTGTTAGCTAATTAGTAACCACTATACAGTTAGTAGCGTTGTCGCGTCCAGACAGTAGTAGGTTAGTAATAAAGTTAATTAATATCTCTCTCTAAATGCAGTCTAGAATAGAAAGTAGTTTAAGGAGGCCTCTCTTTGTATCTCTCTATATAGTGTTTCTTCCGCAAATTTCGCAATTGCGAACAAATTGTTGTATATCGCTTGCTGCACCTAACTAGAAGAACTGTCTTAATAGAATTATATAGGTAAGGTCTTGTCTAGAGTAGCTAGTAATGTGTAAGTTATAGATGTTTTGGATAATTCGCGTACGTAGTAGTTTGCAATTAGAGATCTATATTCTGTCTTAAAATCGCAATAGGCCTCTCTTATCTACTATGCATTCCGCTATGCTTACTAACTTCTCTTTCTATAGAGTAGTTAGGAGGTTCCGCTTCTTGTTAGCTACTAGCGTAGTAAGCTTCTAATAGAGTTAGTTCTTCTAGCGGCTCTTATACTATAAGTCTTGCATAATCTAATCTTTAAACAAGTGTACGTCTTTTGTAAAATCTAGCTTAGTTGTTGCTAATAGAGATTAGATTTAGGTATTTCTTAGGTGTTTATTCTAGAAGAGTTAGATAAACTAGAACTATAGTTGTTTATTATTGTAGCTAGTTAGGAGGTCTTGTTCTTGTTGTAATAGCGCGTTAGGTTTTTCTATAGTTTTTCTAGGCTTCTATTCTAGAGAGAAGTTAAATCGTAAGAGGAGTTCTAACTAATAGACCTATTGTTTAGACAACTATTATTCTTAGTAGAAGTATTAGAGGTTCTTATAGTCTATTAGAACTATAAACTTCTTTACTATATATAGTTTAGAAGCCTAGGCTTCTAAATAGCGAACAATAGCGAGGAGCTTCTTATTGTATATTAGATAATTAGCTTCTATTAACAAGTGCTTCTTTAAATAGTAAGCAATAGGTTGCTAGTTACTACTCTTATTCTTCTGTAGCAAGAGGCCGCTAGTCGCGTATCCTAATAAATTGGCCTCTACTAGAGTCTCTTTCTCTAGGTTAAAGTAGGCTAGTATTAGTGCTATAATAAGGAGTTTCTTAATTCCTTTAAATGCTTAATCGTAGGTATTATCCTAATAAAAAGCCATCTCTTTCTTTATTAGGTTAATTAGTAGTTAGGTAAGGTCTAAGAATTCTAGAATAAAGACTTAATAGAAGTTAGCAAAACTAATAAATGCTTGTACAGCCTTTACTATTGTTAGCATAGCCTACTCGCAGATTATAACAATCTTGTTAGAATTAACTTAAATACCTACTTCTACTTCTATAATATACCTAAGGTATTTAACTTGTTTAGTCTTAAACTTGCACTTGTTAATATTAATCTATAGTCTAGCGTCTACAAGGCGTTAGAGCACCTTTCTAACCTTCTCTCTATAATTCTAAAGCAAGCCTAAGAAATAGATTAAGATATTATTAACGTAGGCTAAAACAAAGTTATTAAGGTAGTCTTACAAGACACTATTTACGTAGCGTTAAAATACAGCTAGTGCTCCTATTAGTCTAAAAGAAGTAACTTACTATTTAAATAGGCTATATCTTATCTAAAAAGCTATCTTCTATTCTTCTTCTTAGGCAACACAGATCTTATAAAACGCTACAATAACGTCTAGTTTTATAAACTATTTAGCTTTTGCTACATTCTATAGTGTCTCTATAAATAGTAGTAGTAGGTAATAGTTCTTTCTAGTAATGTTGTTTAGGCCTTAATAATTAACGTAGAATTAGATGCCTTCTTCTAGTTTCTTAACTATTAATACTAGTGTAGCTATAGAGGAGTTACTTGCTTAGATAAAATTCTTGTCTAGTAGTTTAGTAAGGGTTTTCCTAAGCACTAGTAGCTCTTCTTAGCCTATACTATATAGTAGTCCCTATAGAATAGCCTTCTTATTCCTATTCTAGCTCTTTTTAATCTTAATGTAGAGATTAACGCCTTTATAGTATAGAGAAAGCTTCTTAGCTAGAAAATAGTTAAAAGCCTTTAACTACTAATAGTATTAAACTAGAAGTTTTATTATTAGGTCTAATTATTAGCGTAGTTTTAAAGCTTTCTTAATGTCTACAATAGAAATAGTAAACACTCTAGTGTTAAGCGCAATACTATCTCCTTTATTCTTTCTATAGCTTCTTCTTACCTCTACTATAAATGTAGAAGCTATTACTTAAGTAGTCTTTATTAGTAGTAGTCTATATAACGCCTTCTTATAGTTCTATACGCAAATGCCTAATACGCTAATATCTAGGTAGCCTTGCTTTGCAGAAATTATAACATTAGCATTCTCTAACTAGAGGTTTTCTAGAATTACATTATACATTAGGTTAGGTACTACGTAGAAGAAGACACGTATCTATTAGTAGCTATCTACGTCTATTAAGGCGTAAGTAACTATATCTAGAATAGTACTTAGCTTTACGTTCTTTCTAGCTACTTTCTTTAGCTAACGTAGAGCTATCTTTATTAATAGTAGTCTTAGAGATTAAAAGAGTTATTTATTAATAGCGGAGTAGCAAAGGTAGCCTAAGTTAACAAGTCTAGTAATAAAGTTAGTGCTATTAAGTCTAACGTCTACTATAAAGAGATTGCTATCTATCTTCTACTCTCTATTCTCTTTCTATTCTCTCTAAGCTACTGCGTAATCCTATTACTCTATTTTAAAGCTGTCTAAATACTTATCTATAGCTACCTTAGTAACTATAGTACTTCTTGCTATTATAACGCTAATAGGCTTTAGTTATATAGTAGCTACTAGCAGATATATAGCTATATAGTAGCTATTGCAGCCGCATTAGAAATAGCGTTAATTCTAGCGTTAAGCATTAATCTTCTTCTAGTTAATCTATTTTGCCTATTTTCTAAGGAGTTTCTAATTCTTAGAATGCTTAGAGAGATATCTATTTGTATTGCTCTTGCTATAGAGGCTAAATGCGTTTATTTAAATAGTTATAGGCTATATAGGTTTCTATTCTATTATATTCTTATAGTTAATATGTATAGCGATATTAACGTTAGGCGTAGTTATTAGTAATAGAACGTAAGTATATTTAGTAGTGTAGCTATTACCTACACCTCTCTTCTTTATCTATTAACTATAGAGTTCTATATTATTGCTTACGTCTATACACTTCTAAGCAAACCTATTATAAGTGTTAGTCTTACTTCTAGAGTAGCCTACGAGGTTGTCTCTTATCTTACTACTAAGTGTGTTACGTAGATAGAATATCTTTACGTTATTATTCTATTCTTCTATATTAGCGTTAGCAATCTCTTTCTTAAAGCAAGAGTAGAAGAATATAAAAGTTTTGTTTTCTTATTAGCGTATAGAGTGTAGGTTCTAGATTGCTTTCTACTTCTAGTTACGCTCTCTATAGAGAATATTAAGGCGCTTAAGAAGACTATAAGAGCTTAGCAACTCTTGTTTAAGCTATATCTTATAGAACGTAGTAACGTTTGTCTTTGCCACTCTCTTAAGGCGCATAAAGATATAGCGTAGTTAGGCTCTAAGGCTTCTAATAGCTAGAGTATCTTCTTTAATCTTGCCTTCTATCTTAAGCTTCTATCCTCGCTATTGTAATTTGCTACCACTAAACGTAGAAGAGTAGAGTAGGCTTAGGCGTAGCTTTAAGGTAGTGTAGATAGGCGCGTTACTTGCTTCTACAATTAGTCTTATTATTAACGTTAGCGTTCTTATAGTATCTACTCTATAACTAGGTAGTTAGAAAGACGTCTCTAGTATACTTATTCTAGCACTTGTCTTCTTCTCTTTCTTGCTTATTTCTTTAATCTTCTATAGTAGCTATCTTAGTAGCTAGTTTGCTTTATTTATTAGTATATAGGTGCCTTCTATAGAGTTAGATATTGCGGTGTCTAATATAATATTACTTTAGTGTCTTTAGTATCTTTAGTTACTTTAAGATCTTAACTATATATAAATAGTCTATAGGCACTATATTCTAGCTACCTAACTTAGATACTATTTATAGTTAAGATAAAGAGAAGAAGAGAAAAGTAGGTAGCTATTCTACTTTGTTTAGGTTAGCGCACGGCCTATAGGCTACTAGAGGAAGAAGTAATAGAAGAAAGAAAGCGACTAGGCTACTAGCCTAGTTATATAACCTTAGGCTTAGCCTATTACACCTATACCTAAATAACACTAGGTAGATATTTCTATTAACTTTGTAGTTAACCTATCTAAATTAGAAGGTTATAAGAACGTAATAGTAGTAGTAGACTACCTATTTAAGTACTAGTATATAATTCTATATAGTAAGATAGAAGCGCCTAACGTAGCGCGTATATTTCTCTACTACGTCTAGTATAACTATAGCCTTTCTAATACAATTATCTTTAATAGAAGTAGATAGTTTGTTTCTACCTTTTATAATAAGTTATGTAGCTAGCTAAAGATTAACTTACACTTCTTAACTAGCTATTACTCTAAAACTAATAGATAGACTAAGAACGCTAATACTATAATAGAGTAAGTCTTACGCGCGTATACAAACTACTAGTAAGATAATTAGGTCTAGTAGCTTTCTATAGTATAGTTTAAAGCTAATAATACGATATTAGATTCTATAGAAGCCTCT
>ML975355.1:0-98914 GCA_010015605.1 Decorospora gaudefroyi
ATATTCTCTAGCTACTTAACGTAGTCTGCTTTTCGCTGCTAAAGCGCAAGTACTTCTAACGCGTTAGAGACTTAGCACGCTAACGCGTCTTCTATATTAATAAGAAAGGCTTTCTCCCTACCTTTAAGAACGCGTTTTTTAACGTGTTTATAGAGTAGAACTATTAAAAGGCCTTTAAGGCAATAGAGCTAGTCTCTATTAACGCGTAGGTTGTGTTAGATTGCCTTAAAGTGCGACTGCGTACTCTACTAGAACCTCTTCTTCTAGAAACGCTATAGTAGTTAAAGACTCTAAGTAATACTTACGAGTTTAGATTTTAGTTAAAGCTTGTACGCAAGTCTTTTACTCGCTTGCCTATTATAGCCTAGGCTAGCTTCTTCTAGCTTATAAAAGGTAGTAAGCTAATACTACACTAAAACGCGCTTTAAGCTGCTTAGATCTATAAGCTTAAAGAGTAATTAGTAGTAATAACTAAGTAAAAAACGCGCAAAAGAAAGCGGGTCTAGTATAGTAGCACTATAGAGTATAGCGAGGCAGCATCTTAGGTAGCTACTAAGGCTACTATAGCTACTAAGTAGTTAAAGAAGACGCGTAGTAGTAGTAATTATAAAAGAGTCTAACTAGCTCTATAGCGCTATAGAAACTATAGCGGAATAGAGTATAATACGTAAACGTGCAAAAAGAATATAGAGGCATCTTCTAAATTAGATATAAGCACGACGTACGTAGGCTTCTTATTTAATAGCAATAAAATTAAAGATGCGTAAGTTAAGTTTATTATGCTAAGGAATTTTAGGCAGTTCGATAGGTTAGGTAGCTTAATAGTAGAATACGTTATAAGGCTCTTGTTATGCGCTTTTAGGCTCTAGCTAAAGCTACTACTACGCTTACGTTTAATATCTACTTAAAGGCCTTACCTATACTACTAATCTATAACTAAGATCTTAGACTCTACGCGTATAGTAACGCCTTGTTTATAGACGTAGAGAATTATAAATCTATATCTAGTTATCTCTTTAAATTTACTAGAGGCACTATCTACTACAAGTCTAGCAAGTAGCGTCTTATTACTACCTTAACTACTAAGGTAGAGTACGTTAGTCTTACGTTCTACTCTAAGAAAGCTACTTAGCTTGTTTAGCTACTCTACTAGCTTAATTATCTTAGTATAGACATCGTCCCGCTTAAGCTCTTTAGCAACAATTAACCTTCTATTTAGCTTGTCTTCTCTAAGAGTTATTATAAGCGTACAAAGCACGTTAATATCTACTACTACTATATTAAGAATTAGGTTAAGGACAGCAAAATTAACCTATAATACATCTCTATAGCTTAAATGGCTACTAACAGCCTTACTAAGCTACTTAATAAAATTAAGCACTAAGCCTAGGTAGCTTAAGTTAGACTCCGCTAACCTCTTCTCTGCGATAGTAAGTAGTCGCTTAAATACCCTATACGTTTAGTAGCGATTCTATTCCTTAAGGGTTCGCATCTCTTAATAAGGGGGTGTGTTTAATAGCCCTAAGGTTCCTGCCCCTATGGTACCATGGTTCACGTACTCTCGGCTATCTAGCCTGTTTCCATCTCTAGATACTCTCCCCGCACCGTAGCACCTAGAATATCATCACCACTACCGTTCAGTTCATCAAGCATGATTTATGAAGACTGCTATCCTAGAGGGCTTCGTTCAGATCTTCGGCGTCAGAGAAGTGCTCGCCCATTTTAGACTAGGACAGCGTATGACCGCCGATGCGGATAGCTCCAACGCTACCCAGCAGGGAGCAGTTTTGGTACTGCTGCGAGCAAGCTCCTTAAGGGTGAGAGAAGTTAGCTGGGTGACTACGAGGCCCAATTAATTAGGGTAGAAGAGGAGATTTCGTGGCTAATAGCGTGTATATAGAAGAGCTACGACCTGGTCGCCGTCGGCGAACCTCTCCCTGTCCAACAGCGGGGTTTCGCGCCCCTTCCAGCATCTAAGCTTCTTCGTAGGGAATAGTACTTTTGCAAACACAAAACAGCGGTGCGACAAAAAGAAAGGCAACCCAAGAACAACAATTTACTAACCTCCACCACGACCCTTAGGTCTCACCGGTAGCATCCTTAGCTTCGCTTCCTCCTCCACTCTTTCCTTCCTCGCTTTCTCATTCGTATCCTCTGCCACCTTGTCCTGGAACCATACCAAACGACATGTCTTCCAAGCGTTCTTTACCATCTCCAGATCCTCCTCCGTATCCTTCTCGCCGTCGTTGTTAGGGAACGGCCCCATACCTTCCAGCGCGAACTGTGGGAGATTTTTGTCCAATCTGCCCACATCAATCATAATAGTGTCGGGAACACCGCTACGAGTGCAGAAAAACATGCGCAGAATTGTGGGATCGTCGATGATGATGCGTTCGGTGTCGAGGCAGCCTGTGCAGGACATCTCTGCTTTGACGATCTGGAGTGTGGGGTGTTCGGATGTGGCAGAGGAAGCCACGAGAGCGATGCTGGCTATTACGGGGCCGGTCTTGAGCCCGCCGTGGTTTCGAATGAACCAATGGGGAAACTCATCCTTGATAAGGGTTTGGTAATCCATATTGGTTGAGTCGAAGTCGTTTGCAGTGTTATTGGAGTCGTCGTCAAGTCGATTATATAAGAAGTGTGTTGTTTACGTATAATGAGAGTGTTACGGTCGGAGGGGGAGCCGGGTTTAAATAGGGAGGGGCGAGTAACGGGTGGCCTTCACCTATCACGCTAAGTAGTTGTTTGTTTGCATCATTTACTCTAGAGCATGGATGACCTGCCTGACGTCAAGTTTGCGCGCGCAAGCTTACTATTAAAAGCAGTAGGGGCTATCTAATAAATATCGACAGTGGCGATTTAAAAGGTATAGTGTTGCAGTGTGGAAAATGCAAAATGAAAAGAAATGTATTGTGTATTGTCTGATTGTGTTCTGTTCTGCTCGTGCAGACCTCCCAGAAGACCAGCAGCAGGGTCTGTTTTCATGACGTATTTAAGATACAGCTGAGGTAAGAGGTACTCGATAAGTGAGGAAGTAGCACCAGAACACCTACACGTGATCTGCTTCCCATAACCGTAACATATAGCAGGCGCGACCTGCGGATACAGACTACCTAAAAAGGGCTATTACAGATATTACGCCTTAACTATAATATTTAGGTTCTATATATTTAGGTTCTATATATTTAGGTCTTATTTAACTACCTAGATCTGTTTCTTATTGTGAAATTGATAAGCAGGTGTCCCCGAAAGAGCGGCTTGCCGCTTTGTTAGGATGACTTTTGGAAGCTTAGCTGTAGAAGAGGTTCGAAACCTTAGTGAAGATAACTAGATACTTAAATATATATTTGCGCCTACGTTTTACCAACAAAACGGAAGAGAGTTAGAAGAGATGATGTCACATGAATGATGCGCTAGGGAGGAAACAGTAGGCGGGGGTAAAGTGTATGTGGCACAGTTCTGAACTCTGATGTCGACCTCGCATTGCAGCAAACGTACATAGATACTCTTAACAACCGCCCTAACCAAGTATCTCAAACGTACTACCTATTCCTAAGATCATCATCGAGCCGCTCTCATGACAGATATTCCTCGTAAGACGCATACATTTCCGCTGCCACCCCAGCAAGATGGCTCGTCTGAAGCGGGCAAGCTGTTGCCTCCGCGCGGATCACCTCTACGGTCACTGTGCAGCGGGCATGAAACCTTCGAGCACCCTCCTTTGAATCAGAGTAGGAACGAAATTTGTTACGGTTATGGGAAGCAGATCACGTGTAGGTGTTCTGGTGCTACTTCCTCACTTATCGAATACCTCTTACCTCAGCTGTATCTTAAATACGTCATGTAAACAGACCCTGCTGCTGGCCTTCCAGGAGGTCCGCACGAGCAGAACAGAAAACACCAGACAATACACAATACTTTTGATTCACTGCCTCGCGCATTTACCCTTTGACCATTGCATATATACACCGCAACAAAATTCGACTCATACGCCTTCAACATCGGACGGCTCTCGACTCGCCAATCTGTTGTACCATTGAGACGGCCACGACGGACGAGCCGTACAAAGCTTTATCCTATATGTGGGGCCCAGAAGCTTCAAACGATATCATTTTGAATGACAAGTGTCACGTGGTCCGTGATAATCTCTACGAATTCTTGTTTCTGGAGTCTCTGAACCGAGAATGCGAAGGCACACGGTACTGGATTGATCAGTTGTGTATAGATCAAAGAAACGTACAAGAGCGCAATCACCAAGTCGCACAGATGGTTGATATCTACTCTTCGGCAAGGGAAGGGGTCATCATATGGCTTGGCGTTGGCACAATGGAGAGCGACTGGGCCATGGACTGCATCCAATGGGCAACGCTTTCATATTATCCTCGGAAATTTAAGCTTGAGAATCCACCGAGTCGATTCAAGGATATCAAAGAGGTCAAAATGTTCCAGGAGTATCCACTGTACGCGCTGGGTGCTATGGGGCGGTGCGAATATTGGCAGCGCCTATAGGTTATCCAAGAAATGATCCTGGGGTCGACCCTCAGATCAGGTTTCGCCATGATAAGGTCACTCTACTGGACTTCGGCCGTTTCTGGCAGACCTGTTTACTCTTCGTTCGCCGAATCTACAGTGCAGCCGAGGATTGGGATACCATAATGTTGTTTGATTTCAACATCAAACATTTGCGCGTCAATAGTAGGGGTTTTACAGGTCTTGGAATAACGTTCTTGTTGCAGGCGAGGTCGAAATTCAGCAACCCAGGTTTCGCGGGGTACGACTGGTCCTTACTCTTTAGGAACTGTTCCCACTTTGCCAAGATCCTCGCGAGTATGTTTTTGGTGTGCTAGGTCTCGCGAATGAACAGGCCAAAATTCCAGTTGACTATAGTCTCTCTACAGAAGAGGTGGCTGAGAAGGTTTTGGAAAAAGCACTGTTTGCATCCCAGGGGAAAGACAAAGGTAGAGACTACGTGAAGGGGCTCGTCGATGTCTTGAATTCACTACTGTGTATCTCAGACAACCCGAGATGGCAAACAAAAACGCAAAGCATAATCGCCAATTATCCGCGGCTTTCACTCGATATCACTTAAGAGGGTGCACAAACCAATATACACTGTGGAAAGCGCAAACTACCGAAGAAAACAGGTTAGCGGTCCACGCACAGCACAATAACAGCACCGGGAACAGCCATGTCGATGACCCTCAGGTCCGCTGCCTGATCTTTGGTTGGTGCCATCATCCATGGCTATTGGTAGACGTTGCGACGTACGGAAGCACTCTCTTGAATTGATAGGGCAGAGTAGTATGCGGGTATGTTGCACGTAAGCTGTCGCTTACACCTAGGCAACCTGGGGTTTGACGAACAGGAACTAACGGCTCACAGGTCTCTATCTCACGTAACGTTACCTGAGTTTTGCGAATATCGCTATATATCTTGAAGACCAATCTCAGTAAAAGCATATAAGATCAATATAGTCTCGAAGTTAAGAGCGCAGGCCATCTACAACACTGCTCCAGAATTTCCACAGCGGAAACGCGCTGTAAAGATATTACCACCTATTTGATAGCGCATTGAAAGTTCACGAGGTTTTCACAAGGGCCATGGACTTCAAATTCACTGGGCTCTCCTTGTGAGCAAAGCGGGAAACACCAAAGTAGATCCCCTCCCGCCCGGGTCATATATAATATTCCCGTGCGAACATCTAGAAGCTCAGCCCAGCGCCCTACCACCTCAACTCGAGAGCTTCTCAGTTGTCCTAACGACCACAATCCCGATCCCCCTACAAATCAACTCGACTATCTCTCAACCACACCGGCAAACACCATGGCCACCAACACATCCAATCGATCTTACACGGGCACTGTCATCACTACCCTACAATCTCTCCTCGGTCCAAAGGCTTTCTCACAATACGCCCACATCATCACCCGGGTCTACAACGGCCAAATCAGCGCCGCGGCCGCACTCCCCGCCCTCGGATTCCTGCTCAAGGGCATACCCAAAGGAACCATGCTACATAACGAAATTACGGACATGACCCAAGATCTCATGCTCATTCATAACCTCCCCGAGCTCCACAAGCAGGGCAGCGATTTGGAGGATGTGGATATGTCTGGAGACTTGCAAAGAAATCTCGATGACGAACTCCAGGAAATGGTGCAACGTTTCGATGGGACGGCGGGGAGCAGGCCAGCGGATGCATGGATTGCACGCGGGCAAGTGGCATATTTCTTGCAGGAGGTGCTGAGGAAGCAGAACGATGGTCTGGAGATAGATGAACTATCTGCGGAGATGGCGGCGTTGGGGCTGTAGGAGTCCTTTTCTGAGTGTCAGGAAGCGTTCCAGGAGCATTGGAGAATGTTATGATTGAGTATAGAGAGATGCTTCAAGGTATGGTAGAGGTCGTTAGCGCGTTATAACTTATCAAGATTAGCGTGCGAGTAATCAATGCGTACTGAAAGTCAGCGAAATCAACAAGTGATTGGATGCATGTGTCAAATATGAGAGAGATGTGAAGAATGATAACATTCCCGAGTCTTACAGGCGACCAGCACCCTGCTCTCAACTATCTAGGAAATGTGAGAAATCATGACATCTTCGAGGCTTATGGGCGACTAGCGCCCCGCTCTCAACAATCTAGTATCGTCCATCGTGAGACTTATGAAGAGCCAGACCAGCTGGCCCTTCAGCTCCCCTCCACCCAGAACCACCACACGCTCACTCCTTCTTCCTGATCCTCTTGGCCGGCACCGGTACCAGACCCTTTCCATAGAAGTCTCCAAATCTCTCCACCTCCTTGGTGAGACTGGAGTGACTCCTATAGGGCCTGGCACCGGCCGTACCCACGAGCACCTTGCCCTCGAAGCATTCGTTGAACTCCTCAACGAACTTCTTCCAGCCCTTGGCTGGCTTGCCGCCCTCAAGATTGGCGAGGATCCACGCCCTCTCCTCCGCCACGTAGGCCTGCACGACCTCACGGAACCGAACTCTGGTGTTGCGCCGGATCTGCTGAACAGTCCGCTTGTTCAGCGCCGTGATGGCCTCCTGTGAGGCCCAGTCCCGTGGTGGAGGATTGGCGAAGATCCTCTTCTTGCCGTTCTTGTCGAGAAGCTTGACGACCAGCTTCTCCTTCTGGTCGCGGACCGTGCCGTCCGGCAGAAGCTCGAATCGCCCAGGCACGAACTGGGTGAACGCCGGCTCGGCGACGAACTCCTCGTCCTTGCTGAAGTCGGTCGCGAACGTGCCCCAGGCGACGTTGCGGAACAGGTCTGGCCGGGTGGTGTCCTTGACACCACCCGGGAGTTCCTCCGCCTCCGAATCGTAGTACTCGGCGCCAGCCTTGCTGGCGCCGGCAAGCATGGCTGCATGCTCAGTCTTCGTGGGATCCAGGATCCGCTGGTTCCGCTTCATCGCGGGTGCGACGACGTCGCGCTGCCTCATGGCAGCGGTCTTCTTGGCCCGCGACCTGGGTGGCATGATTTCCACCTCAGAGTCGGTGTCGTCCTCGGGGTGGGTGACGAGGGTGGCGATCTTGCGCTTACGACCAGCGATAGGCGCAACGGCGGGAGGAGCTTGGTGGAGGGCTGACTGGATACAGCGCAGTCGGAGCTTGAGACCAGAGCCTCCAGAGGGAGGGCTGGAGGATGGTGGGGTGTTGCGGAGCTTGAGTTTGAGGCCGGTGGCCTCAGTGTTGGTGGTGATGGGTGAGACCAGCTCGACCGAAGGGAGGATGGAGGAAGACATTGTGGTATGACGGGAGTGTGTATGGGAAACGAGACTTGAAGCGTTTGAGTTTGATATCGAGAGATATTCTGGGTATGCTGCGAAGCAAGAAGATGTAATGAGGAAGTATTGGGTGTTGAGTGTTCTGTCGATGGAGATGGGCTGGGGGAAGTGAGGTTTAAGTATGAGAGCTGCTGGAGCGCTCCGACGTCTGCTGCTATTGCAGCTATTGTTCAATAAGCCGCTATTGTATATTTTCTGAAGTGAAAGGGGATATTGGATAGTCTGTGCAACCAGTGCGGCCGTGGAAGTTGCGGTGTGGAGGTGAATGCGACGCATTGTCGGCAGATTGAACCTCCAGTACAATAGAAAAGATGAAATTGTATAGCTCATATTATTGAGAGCCATTTAGAATGCTTCCGAAGATCTGAGAGAGAATAATAGAAAGTTGGCTTTCATCGTATTAGTCTTCACTATGGTCGCACTGCGGCAGAACGTCCACCATCTCCGAAGGCATTGACCATGTTGACGTTCGCGCTCCACCAGCACTATAGAAACCTCTGTTACAGTTTCCAACACCTTCGATTTCAAAATAGTGCGCTTTGCTATTGTACGGCATCGAGTGTGTGCGTGGTGAAAGCAAAAGAGTCGGACGCAAGAAACATGAGCGTCCGTTTTGTGGGCCTTGCGAATAGGTGGCAGCTCCGTATTGTACTTGCTGGCGGGTGAACTAGAACAATAGCGTTTGCTGTTATGAAATACACAATAACAGTATTGAGATCACGAGGTGAAGGAGACTTTGATGTAGCTGGCGATGATCGGTCTTGGGGTTGCCGTGCGCTAGCGGTCAAAGTCAGGGTCTCTTATTACGTCACCAAAGAAACTTTCGCTCTTCGCTGCTTCGATGCAAAAATATTGTCGGACAACTGAAGACGCTCTAATGAATATCTCGCAAAGTCACAGAAGCTTATTTGAGGCGGGCAAGGCGAGAACGATGGCACAAATCGGTATCAGGACGATATGCGCGGTGGCCATGCATTCAGGCAACAGTGTCATGTAATCCGATTGATCAACTTCTCAAGATTTCCATTCTGTCCATAACTCTAAGCATTCTCCAGCTCCCGCTCATGTCAACATGCTAAAATGGTCAATCCTCCTCGTATCTCCGTCAAGCTCACGACCTCATTCCCCGTTTTCCGTCTTTCCTAGTCGCCGTCTTTGACCATACGTCTCGCCCTCGCACTCAAATACAATCGCGCAATCACCTTGCCCAAGCGCTAGACGGGCCTCTTCGATGGAAACGCCCTCCATAAGAACGGTCTCACATTCGTCAAACCAGCCGCTGGCAGCAGATGCCGCGCAATACGATCAACATATGCTACATGAGCGGACGGGTCACCATCTCTTATACTACGAAAATCTCTTATACTACGAAAAGGGAATTTGTGACGCTGTGTTCTGGAAGCGAGCATATAATCGAATGCGCAACGAATCCCGGAAACAGTCACCTATCACGAGGGGATGGCGAGGATAGAATGTGGGAGTAGGCGTTCATATTGAGACAGGCAAGGTTACCTGGGCTCGAGGAAGCCCACAAGTACGACATCGAGATCAGAAATGAGGCGCTGGAGATATTGGGATGGAGGCCTGAAATCAAGCAGTAAAAGATGCGACAAGATGTCCTCGAATCGGCTTCGTCCGCGACTTCGTCCGCGATCATTCGGCCGGATACTGAAGCACGTAACGACTTGAAAGATCATATTTGGGGTGCGCCAGACCTTTCACGTGATGTGGGTACTTCGCCGGTTTACGCATGAAGCCCTTAACACTAGAGAGCAGCCTGTTCGTTCTAAGTGGCACATTGGATTTAAGAGACGAAAACTGAGCAGTGGCTGTAAGCGAATCATATCACTGAAGTTATCAAAGCGAGGGTATTGGCCTAGCAAGGTTTGTGTTTGTGCGACTCTCTTACCATGGCTACCTAGGTACCATTTCGCGAAGGTCCTACGCCACCAATGGACTACAATGACATGCGGGAACTCGAGAATACTACCTATCGAATATTGCTGAGAGGAAGCATACAACGCCGACGACCTCAATCCTTCTCCTACTCCATGGCGCACTTGCAGATACGAAACGCCAGAGACACTCCTTCATGGACAAGTCCTTTATATCCTCTGCACCTTTACGAACCCAGGCCGGCCGCTCACATGCTGTTTCGTACGGGAGATCTACACTGTGAACGAACTCGTAAAACTAGAAATGGAGCGCTAACTGAGCAGTGTCTATGGAGCCATGTTGAATGTTCTGCCCCATCCGGAGTCCGCAGACCTCATCTCGACACACTGCTCTCAATCACCACTACCCTCCTTCCTATCCTGCTGCAAGCCTCAAAACGCCACCTAAGCCCTCCGCCTATTCTTCTTCCTCTGCAAGCCAAACCATCTCGCAGCCTTGCTCTCCACCTCGTGCCTCATCGTCCGCAGCATATCCTTCCTCCTCTCAACACAATCAGGCACCTCCTTCATCGCCACCGTCCTCCTCAACTCGCCCCTCCCCACATCCTCAACCAATTCATCCAGCAACATAGCATTGAACCCATAAAACGCAAAGAAGTGCGCCCCATGCCTCAAATGCGCCAGTTCATGCAACAGCGTCTGTATCAGGCAATGCGTAGGTAAGAATCTAGTCGGATTATCAACGTCACGGAGACAAAGTTCTATCTTCAGCGAAACGTTGGTGCTAGTGCTTAGTCCGAACCGGTTCCTTGTGTACTCTTTCACGATATAGTTTTTGCCATGGCACGACGATGAGGGGGAGAGTTCGGACAAGAAGGGGATGGTCCACCCGTAGCGTCGCATTAGGGGGCTTACGATGTAGGCGCAGCGCCGTAGTAGGTGCAGGGCTTGGGATTCTTGGGGGTACCGCGATCGGGTGTGGTAGCTGGAGAAAGAGCCGTCTAGACCGGGTTTGGGTTGGAGGTGGGTTAGTTTGTGGAGCATCGTTGAGAGGTGGGAAGGTTGGGTGGGAAGGTGGGTCTAGGGGTAAGGGATGGTATAGGGACAGGAGAGGGGAGAGGAAGGGCTGCGTGGTGGATGGGTAGGCTGACTCCTCTCGTGGTGCTTTGGACTTCACGGGTTGGGACTTGGGTGATATGAATGCTGCGTTGCTGCGCGGAGTGACTGTTGAGGCAGCCTGGGAGCTGAACAAGAGCATTGTGCTGTGAATATGATGTGGTTTGGGAAGAATCATTTGCACAATGTGCGTCGAGGTCTTTCATCGTAGGGGGAGTGAAACGTGTACACCGTTCCTGTCTTTCAAGCGTGTCTCGGCCGCCTCGCCTCTTTCTGCTCTTCAAATACGGCGGTACAATTCCCTACAATGTGATTGTCGGTCACGCCGCCGATCTCCCGGTTTTTATTTTATTTTATGGAATGTTGCAATGGCAATGACACTGTTCGATTAGCATGTCCGGAGGCAGTGCTGGTTATGCCTTTTGTTGGTTGACATACGAATTTTCCTACTACACAGTGCACTGAGTTACAACTTCTTGTACGAATCATGATGTACAGCAATAGCGTGTTTTCGCCTTAGAACAGTCTAGACCCTGAAGCGGACATGTACAAAACCGTCGACAGATCCTCCCCAAATGCGACCACGTTAGAGCACCTTTAATTCAGCGTCGAGTATAGTACCTTCGAGCCACCCAAGTGCTTCCCCACGACATGAAAGATTTTTCTTTAAAATACCAAGTCCACATCTAAAACCCCTATACCTAAACACTCGCTCTTCCTCAAGCCCCCCTATCAACCAAACACATCCTCGAAAATCAACTACCGCATCCCGAACATCAACCACATAGCAGATTCCATCCATAGTCGCCGAACCAAACGATGCCTTTGAGTCACACTACATTTGGCCACATATAACATAGAACCAGACCTAGCCACACAATAATATCAACAACACCGCTAACTCGACTCATATATTCGCACCTATACTAGACCTGTAACTATCCCCGTGCGTCGAAGAAAGCTTGCTAGACGCCGGAACGGCTCGGGTGTTCGTACCGTTTCCAAGACACGCTACTTTATTTATGCCGTGCAGCGTAGATGAAAGAAACAAAGATACCGATAATGCATTAAGAGACCAACCTGCTGCATACAAAACCTATCTATCACACCCCAGCCTTCACCGCTCCGACCTCACAACCGAGCAGCTGCTTGTCCCGCTTCCTGCTCCTCTGTGGCCACTTCCTCAAAAGTTGTTCTTACGTATCTAGGTAATCGGAACACGATTCCACTTCCCATACCCAGCTCGTCAACTCCAAAATAGCAAATAAAACCTTTCCCTACCTTTAGAAATACGAAAGGTATGCCCCAACACATCATCATCCCCGTCCGTAAAACACCCCCTACTTTATAAAGTTCAAATCTCCATCCCGCGTCTCCAAAACCCGCCTAAACACCTCCCAACTCCTCTTCCCTACCACACTTCTTCAGCACTAACCCGAACACAGCTCGTCCGTTCCAGTGCGTAAGCAATCGATTACATATCGCTATTTCCTTCCCTCCCCACGAAATGAGGTCCTTCACGAACCTCGTGCACAAAAATTTACTAGGCGTGCCAGGTACCAAAACACGCGATATATCAAGCCTCTACCTAACAAGTCAGTACCCACAAGATATCCGCGCGTGCCGCACGGGCTAGGATAAGTAAGTATATCGCATCTACACTCCCAGCCCAACGCAGCGCTCAGAACCCAACTTTCCCACCCATTCCATTCCCTTGATCAATAAATTACATATACATAGAAATCCCCGTACGTAAAACCCAGTATTTCATTCCTACCATGCCCGCAAGCTAAAAGGACATAACATAAACGCTGGTACCTATACAAAGTCTTGCATAGTCGGAATGCGCATCATCGTCGTTTCGCGGGCGCGGGACTCCATCCCTGGGGTTGCCAATCGTGCGGTTGAGAGACCTGATTCCATGGCGAGTCTTGATTCTCTTTTTTCTTCTTCTTTCTCGGGGCTGCATCGCGTTCCGCCGCTGGCGCGGGTCTTGCGTCTTGTTGCTCTGCTAGTTGTGGCTGCTCCCGTATCTCGTGCTCAACATTGGTTTGCGTGACGCCACTGTCCGGGTCCCTCGACTGCAACATCTGCACCGGCTGCTGTCTATCCGGCATATCAAGCGCAGAAGGCACAGAAGCCCATCGCGCATCTGCCTGAGCGGCGAGGCTCTTCATGCGCGCCTGGCGTATCAAATCTTGGTGCTGTTCGGTAACGGAGGGGGGGTCGAAGCGTGTGTGTCGGAGCCATTGCATCCATGAAGCTGTTTTTTTTAAAGTTCAGTTTTCATGTACGAGAAGTGGAAAACTGGGGGCAGGACGGACGTGAGATTTGGACATCGCCGTAGTGGGTGCTTCGGCTGTAGTGCGCGATTCGGCGGTTGCGGAGCGAGTGCAGGGCGTCTTTGAATTCCCAGAATGTGTTGCCGTGGAGATCGAAGCCTGGGGGTTGTTTGTGAGCGGATTTGTCCACTGTATGGGTGGTGGATAGATAGGAGGGCAATAGGTACGCACCCACAAGCCACTTCTTGCGCCATGGGAAGCGCTTCATTTTCCATTGGTACCATGCTCGGCGGAGTGGGCCTGGTGCGGCCGCCATTGTGTGTTATTGTTTGGTGGTGTCGCGAATTATTTCGAGGGCGAAGGCGGATAAATGGGCGCGCACCGGTGACGTTGGGCCAAGTGGCTGGTGCAATGCAGGGTGGATGATGACGGGCAAGCATTCCCCCACCACCGACTGCGAGTCTTCTCCGCGTCCAAACGCCCGCATGTGATGTTGTATTTCTCGTACCAACGCATAAACTACACTACATAACACATCCAAATCTCGTACTGCGACGCATAGATTATCACAACTCACGTGCCGATACCCAAACACCACACCAGCCATGGCGTCGGTCACATCGCTGGACCAGGACATGCGCAAGCTGCGAATGGACCGGTATACGCCCAAAGCCGCGAACGAAGTCCGCAGCTGGATAGAAGAGGTGCTGAAGGAGCGACTGCCAGCGGGGGATGTGCTGGATGCGCTCAAGGACGGGACGGTACTCTGCAGACTCGTGAACCTTGCGACACCGACGCCGGTCAAGTTCAAGAAGTCGGCCATGCCCTTCATCCAGATGGAGAACATCTCGCACTTCCTGCGCGCCTGCGAACAGCCGCCGTTGAACATGCCCGCCCACGACCGCTTCCTCACCGTCGACCTCTACGAATCCAAAGACCCGGCCCAGGTGCTGCAGTGTCTGACGGCATTCAGCCGCGTCGCCCATGCGAAGAACCCGACCACCTTCCCCGCCGCGATAGGACCAAAGCGTGGGGGCGCTGGCCCTTTAAGTCCCTCTACGACGGGTGGCGGGGGCTACACGACGAGCCCCGCGCTGGCATCCCCTGGCTTCGGACGCAGCAGGGGACCCAGCACCGCCAGCTCCACCAGCGGTTCCAGCACCTTCAACCCACTGGCGCGCCCATCCGCCGAGAGGACGGCCAGTACGCTCAGTGCAGCGCGGACAGGCGGCTCCGACACGTCCTACACGTCGAATGGCATACCCAAGTCGCCCCCGGGCGGTGTCAGTAGCTGGAGCAGGAAGACCGACGAGGGTAGCACCGCGCCGGCCTGGAACATTCATCAATATGGCTACATGGGCGGTGCCAGCCAGGGCAACCAGGGCATTGCATTTGGTGCGCGGCGGCAGATCACGAGCGCGGGACCACACGTGCCGAACATGGCAGAGAAGGAGCGCGTACGGAGGGAAAAGGCGGCCGAGGAAGAGCGACTCCGTACCCTGGCCGAGGAGGCCGAGAACAAGCGCCGGGTCGAACGCGAGGCGGAGGAGGAGCGCATACGCATAGAGGAGGAGCGGCGGTGGGAGGAAGAGACACGCAAGCAGCAGGAGGCCAAGCAACAGCGGCTCGACCAGCAAAAACGCGAGTGGGAAGCGCAGGAGCGGCAGTGGAAGCTGGACGAGGAGCTGCGGCAGCGGGAGGAGCGGGAAGCCCAGGCGCGCATCGAGGCAGAGACGCGGCGCAAACGAGCGGGTAGCGACGCAAGACTGAAGGGCCAGTACCTGAGCCAGTACCAGTCCGAGCACGCCAGCAAGCCTCCCAGCCGGCGCAACAGTCACAGCGAGGAGCCGAACGCAGAGCGCGACCGCATACGCGAGCTGGAGCGCCAACTGGAAGAGGCCAAGGAGCGCGAACGACAGTACCAGGCGGAGCGGGAAGGGCGGCTGCAGGACAAGAAGATGCGATCACGGTCCAAGAGCCGCACGCGCGACCGATCACGAAGCCGCGCTCGTCCACAACCCCCGCCGCGCGCTCCCTCGCCCCAAGATAGCACCGTCTCGTGGGCGCAAGCAGACGACCGCGACTACCTCCGGAAGCAATGGGACCAAACACAACGCCAGCCCGCACGCCCGTTACCCGAGCCCTCGCTCCCAACCCGGCCCCTACCCGACCCCTCACCACGCCCCCTCCCGGACCCAGCAACCTACGCAAAACAAAGCCGCACCGACCGCTCCCTCGCCTCCAACCCAGCCCCACCCCCTAAGCCCAAACACCACAACATCGCCCCCGAGCTACCCTCTACATCCAACGAAGACGCCGCGCGCCGCACCACCACACAAGCTAAAGCCCCCCACCGCTGGGCCTCCAAGTCCATACTCGAACAGGAAATGGAGCGCGAGCGCGAGCGCCAGAAGGAATGGGAAGAGTCGCAACGTGCCGTCCTGGATGCCGCTAACCATAAAGACCCGAATGCGGGCTCCGGCCAGGGCCAGTCTTGGGACGTCAATCAGTATGGGTTTCTGGGCGGCGATAGTCAGAATCGACTTGCTGGCGGGATTGGGGCGGGGAAGAGGCAGATTATTGGGCCTCGACCGTTTGGTCCGCGGTAGACATGTCAATCTTGCATGATAGGGGATAGGAGGGAGGTAGTTGAGTTGAGACGGTGACGGAGGGGAGGAGGGGATAGACATGTATGGTTTGAATCCTTCTTTCTACTTTTTTTTTGGAATAGATTAGTTGAAATACCAGTGTAGCCATAGCCTAGTCTTAGTCTTTCTTCTTCTTCTTCTTCTTCTTCATGTTCTTATTGGGGGTGGGGTTTCACATACCACAGCTAAAACAAGTGCTACAGAATGATTACTTGGACTTGAAAATTCGGGCCCAATGGCTGCTGAACCCAGAACCTTTTAAAGTGGTCCGTATGTACGTTTTTATTCTATCGCATCGCGTCGCATCAGAATCGGAACTGAGAGTATGAGGATGGATTACCGTTTCAAGGTTCTGCGCATGTGGCTGTGGCTGTGGCTGTGGCTGTTGACTAAACATCGGCCGCACGTGCGATACCCAGAAGCTTGAACGTCCCGAGCTAGGGTAAGCATAAACATACCTCGGCTCCGCGCATGTGTGCTTACTTATCTATCTAGTTCAACCTTCCCACGCGCCGAGGTTTCCCTACAACAACTACAAGCACAACTCCAACTCCACTTGTTTTTTTTCTGAGGTCGGCGGTTGACAACATACTACTACGATAGTCTTGCGCTTCCAATCTCATCCCCGCCTTCCACACACACGATCCCCCATTGCGGTCGGCCACATACACCCCACAAGAAAGATAAAAGCAGAGAAGAGAAGACACAAATCATCATGGCCGACCCGCAAGATTCCTACGAATACAAATACTTCAACGTAACCTTCCCCTCGGAACACGTCGCCCATGTCGAAATCAACCGGCCTGAGAAGTTAAACGCGTTTGTGGAGGTGTATGTCTATTCACCCCCCCCCCCTTCCCACAACCCCCCAAACCCCCAACCCACCACACTTCCAACCCACCGCCCCCCGCCCACCCACTAACCCCCACCCCAGCATGTGGCAAAACCTCTCCAAAATCTTCACCCGCCTCAGCACCAACCCCACCATCCGCGCCATCCTCCTCACAGGCGCCGGACCCCGCGCCTTCACCTCAGGCCTCGACGTAGTCGCCGCCAGCCAAGGCGGGACCTTTGACCACAACGACAACAGTCAAGACGTAGCAAGACGCGCAGTAGCGCTACGCAGACATGCGATTGAGTTCCAAGCCTGTATTACAGCGGTGGAGAAGTGCGAGAAACGTGAGTTTGTCCCATCCAATACCATAGAATTCCTACCCAACTTTGGGCGCCGGCTAATATTCCAAAAACAACAGCGGTAATAGCCCTCCTCCACGGCCTCGCCTACGGCCTAGCCATCGACATCGCCCTAGCAGCCGACATCCGCCTCTGCACAAACACGACGCAAATGTCCGTCCGCGAAGTCGATATTGGCATCGCGGCAGACATCGGTACGCTGTCGCGGCTTCCGCACGCCGTGGGCAGCTTGTCGTGGGCCAAGGAGGTGTGCTTGACGGGCCGAGTGTTTGGGGCCGACGAGGCGTTGAGGGTGGGGCTTGTGAGTGGGGTGGGCAAGGATAAGGGTGAGGCAGTGGAGATGGGGTTGCAGATGGCAGAGGTGATTGCGGCCAAGAGTCCTGTGGCGGTGGTGGGGACCAAGGAGATTTTGAATTATAGTAAGGATCGGACGGTTGAGGAGGGCTTGAGGTATACGGCGGTTTGGAACTCGGCCATGTTGCAGACCGAGGATATTAAGAGTGCCATGTTGAGTGGGCTGCAGAAGACGACGCCCAAGTTTAGTAAGCTGTAGAGGAGGGTGGGATGCTGAAGACGCCCAAGCTTAGTAAGCTCTAGGGGTCGTGGGGAGCAATGCACAGTCACACCTTACACAACGCGTACCGGCCAGCGAATGTTTGGACTTGAGAATTTTCATTGATCTGAGCGCCTGGACGTGTTAATGCCGGAAGAGGATCATCCATGCCCAAATCCGTCCCTCATGAGCATCAATCATTACCCATAGCATGCTACAGAAGATGTGGAATCGTGATTTTCCCGTTACGCCCCATCGCACTACCCTACTGCACACGCCTAACCCCGCGACATGACGCCCCAGCAGCGGATACGGTTGTCCGTGTAGCCGGCAAACAATGTCTGGCCGTCGGCGCTCCAGGCCAAGGAAACACACTCGGGCTCCCGGCTCTTCTTGCCAACCTCCATGTACTCGGGCTTCAGCTCATCCACCTTGCTCTTCTTCTCCAGGTCGAAGATGATGATGCTGGAGGCGGTGGCGGCGCACAGCCAGTAGCGGTTGGGCGAGAAGACGAGGGCGTGGATCTCATCGCCGGCGGAGAGGGAGTAGAGGTGCTTGGACTCGTTCAAGTCCCAGAGCATCGTAGTTCCGTCCTTGCCTCCGGAAGCGCACAGGGAGCCATCGGGCGAGATGGTGACGGTGTTGATGTAGCCGGTGTGGCCGATGTGGTCGGTTTGGATGCGGCAGGAAGCGAGTTCCCAGACCTGGCTAGCGTTAGTCTCCCGAACTGAAAGCGTTGTAACGGATCGCGTGTAAAGGTGTCGTGTCAGTACTAGGTGATGTTTGTCTCATAGCCGAGGCTCTGAAGTAGCAAATACATAGGAAATCATCATATAAACAGGGGATACGAGCGTGTGCAATCGGCATCTACGCACCTTGACGAGCTTGTCCCAGCCAGCGGAAACGATGACGGGGTTCTGGGGGTTGGGTGAGAAGCGCACGCACGAAACCCACTCGGTGTGGCCCTTGTCGGTGATGGTGAACTTGCAGTCACCGAGCGTGTTCCACAGTTTGATGGTCCGGTCGCGCGATCCCGACACGATCTGCCGGTTGTCGGCGGAGAAGGAGACGGAGAGGACGTCGTTGGTGTGGCCGACGAAGCGGCGCGTCGTAGCACCAGTCGAGAGCTCCCAGAGGCGGAGCGTCTTGTCCCAGGACGACGAAAGCGCGTAGGCGCCGTCGGAGGAGATGACCTGTGCCGCCATTGTCAGCTCAGCGCCTCGCTTCCTCGCTAGCCACAGCCAATTGCTCCGAGAGGCAGGGTGAACGTACGCAGTCGGACACAATGTGCGAATGGCCGTGCAGACTCCGCTTGGGGTAGCCGTACGAGCTCTCGTCGCGCGTCAGGTTCCAAATGATTAGCGTCTTGTCGCGCGAGCCGGAGAGGAGCATGTTGGGGCTGTCGTGCGTCAGTCCTGCGCGCAATGCAGCTTTCAGATATTCGCAGCTACGCACTTCTCGAGTGAGGTGGCAAGGGAAGTGACCCAGCCAGTGTGGCCCTCGAGGGTGCCGCGGAGTACGAGTTGCTCGGCCATGGTTGCGATGAGTAGCTCCTGGTGTTGATGGGCAGTCCTGAAGTTCAAAGGTCGTCGACGGTGGTCTACGAAAGGAGCGCACTGTAAAATTGCCTTAACCGAGCACGCTAGCCTTGGCTGGACTAGCGCAGCTTCAGCCTTGTCAGCGGCGCTGGGCGGTTTTGCTTAGGAAGAGATGGCGATGAAACACATGATCATACAGTATAACATTATTCCGATTTCAGGTTTGGACTATCTTGGGCTGTCCTTTTTTTGGCAAAGACCGTAGCTTGCCACTGCATTTCGGCCCCTATCTCCATATCGCATCGGCATGGCTAAACCCTCTTGATCCACGCCGGAACGCCCACGGCATTCGCGCCCGTCGGCTTCCACGGTTTACTCGCTTCGCCTCCTCGCATAGAACCCCTGGGTATATCTTCATCCTCCTCTCTCTTCCGTTTCATGCCTACGCCACTTGCAGCTCCATAGTTATCGTAGCCAAAGCTAAGTATCCCTCCCTTGTGCGCATCAGGGCGCTCCTAGCGTCCCGGCGGTCCAGGAGGGAACCTGCCTGGCGGTCCTCCGGGCGGTCCCCCGGGCGGCATCCCCATACCACCCGGCGGCAGGTATGGCATGCCTCCAGGTGGTGAGCCGGCTCCACCCGGTGGCGCGAAGGGGAAGGGCGGCATTCCTTGCGGTGGGCCTCCGCCCATGTGTGGTGGGAAAGGTGGCATGTTCGGAGGCATACCACCAGGGCCTGGGGGCATGCCGTTTTGTGGTGGGAAGGGTGGCATTCCGTTGGGTGGCATGGGTGCTGTGATATCGTGAGAAGACACTCGAGGTAATGACTGCGGGTTGACTTACGGCCTCCGCGGCCCATAAACGCCGGCGGCATTCCTCCCATAGGCGGCATTCCTGCTATATATTAAGACTTTTATGTCGATCAGAAATTCCGTATCACTCACCTGCCGGCGGGAACCCAGGCATACCCATCGGCGGCATGCCCATGCCCGGCATTCCTCCCATCGGGCCTCCGGGGAACCCTCCGGTCAGATTCTGCTGAAACAACGGGTTTGCCTGTCCCTCGGTATTGTAGGCGTCCGTGATACTATTGATGACTTGCTGTGTCTGGTCGCTTGATATCTGCTCGTAGTAGGCCTGGACGTTGCGGAGGTGGTTGCGACCGTTGTTGTGCGCCTTCCGCACGCTCATACTATCGTGTGTAAGGTAGACATCGCAGTAGTCGCAGAAGAACTTGGGCATTGTGAAGCTATCGGTCGTCCAGAGCTGGGGTCGTGGCTGTTTGTTGATGTGGACTTATGGGGAGTGATGCGCCGGGTGATGAGCGCGTCGCGAAGAGCTCGACCTCAAGAACAGGCGTCGGCACCAGTTCCGCCGAGGTCTTGGCATTTTAGTCACCATCCCGTTCCGTTCCACCTTCTTTCCCCAACACTCAACATCCTCACTTCGTCTCTTCTGAAAAGAAGATTTGCTAGGCCCGGAATGCCATCATGGTCGATATGCGAGATAGACAAATCCTCAGCCGAACACGCGCACCACCTGCACGTACCGAGTCGACTCTTCAGCCTTGGCTGCAATGGGACCTATCGCATCCCCGCTGGGTCCCAAGACTCGATTACATTAGGTGTCTCTTGTATCTGCATCGGCCAACCGAGTATGGTATTGCGCAAGGCCGAAAACCGCCCTCATGCAAGGCTGTGACTGCCTACCGTCAGCTGGTTTTCTTCAGCTTGATGCGCGCTTAGATGTGCTATTGTTTTTCTCACGCACCCATTTTCCTGACCTCTTCTCTCTACTGTCGTCGTTTTCTTGTTATTGCAGAGATCCAAAATGGGCCGCTCCAGTGTGTGGTATTGTTACGTCTGTCGAGATGGACCGATCGGAGATTGGCAGAATGTCTGCCAGTGCGGCGAACCTAGACCTGAGATTAAAGCGCTGACATATGCGGATCGGTTTGAAGCTAAAAGAGCCGAGGATATAAAAGAGTTCACGGCAGAATACGATCATCGGGATGCTCAGACAGCCACACGGGTGTTTGTATCTATTCTACAAGAAGATGAGGTCCTGATCCCACTATACGAGTCTGCCCACAACAACCCGAACATTGGACCTAAGCTACTCCGAAAGACCCTTCCTCGCCTCATCCAGACATTTGCGAACAATCTTGGAATTGAAGCTCGGACTCGCTTCGAATTTGCGGTATCCCGCCTCGTCCACGTCAAAGCACATTATGCTGCTCGATGCATCGAGAATAACGCCCAGCATTGTCGAACATCAACCGAGACACCAACTCAGATGCAGCAGGCTGCAGATGATAGCTCTGATGACGAGACTCTAGAACGGACAATCAAAGATAGGGACTTAAAAAGCATTCTGTTATTTCTGGAACTTAGAGGCATTCCGTTTGTTCCTGACAGGGAGCAACGCCTATGTAGCACTCCATGCGCAGATGATAGCATTTTGTTCACAGGATTCGGTACCGGCATTGGACAACCAGCCTGATGTCGGCACATACCCAAAGCGTATTCCTGAAAGGCTCGATACCTCTACGTGGCGCGCCTGGCAACATGATGCAGAACCGCTCGTACATGGAATCTTCCTAAGATCGGACACCATGCTCTTAGCAAAAGCCGCTCTGTTCCTTCTTGTGGATGCCGCGTTCTTGTTAACTGATAATTGGTTCACTGCGGTCGGATGCCTAGAACCCCCAGTAGAGCTGGGCCGGACTAGGATCAGATGCCAATGCGTAAGACATTCCCGACACGGTTGAGCGCATTTAGACATACTGATTAGGGTCGCAGCAGTGCGGCGACAAATACTTTGACGATGTATTAGAGCATCGTGAAGGTGGGGGAGCGGCGCTGACTCGAGAGATGCATCTTTCAACCGGCGCGGACATAACCATGGCCTCCTATAGCCCACAAAGCTCAACCCAAAGGTATACTTTTAGATACCCCTCGTGGATGCGGGTCGTGTATCGCAAGGTTTTTTCCAGATTGGCGGGCCTTTATCAAAGGTCATCAAGTCTGCCGCACCACAACGATAACAATACAGTATCCAAGACTCCTGACGGAAGTGCAAGCCCTACATTGAAACAGAACACACATCATCTGATGTCGAGTGTGCATCACAGCCGGGATCATACGGTATTGCTCCAAGACCAGATAGAAACGATCATGAACGATCGTGCTCTCTTTGACTTCCTTAAGCAAAGATTATCCCGACGACGGAATCGCATATTGTTAGCCTTGTCTTGCAGATCCATTGAAAGCGTCTTCTTCACCAAGGCAAGCCAGCTCAACATCACTTACAAACCACGAGAAACCCATCTGACATTGCATCAGTTCCGTCTCCTCATCTGCGGCAGCGCAGAAGTACGCCACCACAATCCTTGCTGCACATCCACCAACCCCAAAATATGTGAATGTATTCCCCCAGCATCTAAAATCGAGCCGGCCTCGAATGCAGAGTATCGATGCATTCGAACCGACACCTGGCCACCAGTAGGGCCACGCTATCTAGCGCACATCCTCAAGTGTCCCAAACGAATCGACGAAAGACAAACATGGATACTCAATCTCGTCCCGAAACGTACCTGCGGAGAACTCGGTGGAGGAACTGACGAGCCAGCCGAAGGATGGGGACTCTATTTCGAGGAGGGATGGGATGTTGACATCATACTGGGCATCATCATCTTCATGATCGTTTTGGGCAGTTTAATGTTCGGTGTGTGCTGGACAGTCTTCGAATCCGATATCCAGGGCGCCTTTGGCGTTAGCGGGTATATGATCACGGCAGGAGGCGTTTTGATGGCTTTCGTGGTGAGGAGGATGGCATAGTAGCGTTGCAACCTGACGCTGGTCCCACGCGCGAAAGCAGTTGTTGCTGTGAGAGGCTGAGATGGAAATGTTTGCCTAGATGACGCTGGGTTTGCACGTGACCCACAGAATGTGCGATTGATTTTGATGCAAGTTTAACTGTTCAAACCTGGGGAAGTTTCGAGTACCAACCTCAGCAGCCAAAATTTTTACGTCGTCTTTTCTCCTTCCTCAACGGTACACTCGCAGAACACGTCGCAAGCGCGGGCGACCTCTTGTCACATCCGACATTTGTAGCTTGGCGCACAGTGAGCTCGCTTAGAATTCCTAGGTAGCTTACCGTGCTTACCTCGGCTTCTAATATCCAATCCACAGCAACAGCAAGAGCTCGCACGATAACTCGCATAATAGCAATATAAATCCTGGTCTGTTTTGGAGTACTAATTCTTGAGACCTATAGGGAGAGAGTCGCTTCCAGATCTTCATGCCACACCACTTTTGTGGCCAGATTTTCTAATGTTCCACAGTATTGAAAGATGTTAGGTAAGAGACCTACTAGATCTTCCAAGTCTTATGATTACCTGTCATCGGCTTAGGCGAGATGTCGTATCGGAGTTACGAACGATACCTCACCCACTCACTAATAGACGGGTTTACGGAGTGTACCTGTTACGATCTCAACAACGACTGGAGAGGGAACGACCGAACGCCAACATCAGGTCCCACCAAGTCACGTGACCGGTATCCCGCCAAGCATGTAGTATCCCGGATACCGTCCAGCCTCCCGGATGCCACCTGGTATCCCGGACACGCCGGTATCCAAGGGCTCCCTGGTATCCAAGGATATCAGAGGAAGTACGGATACACTCTTACTATATAGTCTTAGGCAATGGACTCCTAAAGTTCATTGTGTTTAACTTCGTACAGTATCTCAATACTACCCTTTGATTCTCACCACCGCTGTCATAGCTCTCAACTGTGATAGCACTGATACTTGTCCTAAGGGAAGGCTAGCTCAGCTAAGTATCAAAACCCCGTCATCTCACTCACTCGTCCACATAGAGAACCAATCCTAGGTCATCAGCTCGACGACCTTCACAGTACCGCTATATGTAGGTTAATATCTAACGTAAGCAGTTATGGTATATACCGGTATCCTGGTATAGTATGAATACTGCCGACGCACAAATACAGGGACTCTTCTTAAACATCTTTTGCGCAGTGTGCAACTGGGTGGGCCTTGCGAGTTTGAACGTATTTCCTACTACTTTGCGCAAGATGTGCAGGAGCGCAAATGGGAATGAGATCGCTTGGCTATACCTATACCTTTTTTAGTACGTTACTGCTGGAGTACTTGCACTCACACCTTATGGCAATAGTACCGCGCTTCCTTATTACCCAAGGAGAGCAATCTTTGGGGTGGCAAAGAACGTCGTATCCGCACATATGTCGTCCAACACGCCTCCTAAATTCGACATGTTAGGTTCCTTCTTCGACCACGGTCTCACAGCCGAGGCAGCGGCGGGCGAAACACTGTTGCGAATCGTTGCAGGCAGTGAAAGATCCATATGCGACGATGATAGGAACGGTTTTACTACCTCTGCTAACAAAACCTCCAGCGTACACCAAAATCGTGTAAGAAATCGATACCGGAATCAAAGCGGGTGGCATATCTCCACCCCATCAAGAACACTGAAGCGCGCGAACTGGCGTACCTACAAGGAGCCTTCGGTTATGAGCGCGGAGAAGCCTACCAAGATTGCTGTTGGGGATTGCGTGCAGGAAGAATTGAAGGATTGAACTGAGGTTGTATTGTGTGAAACTACGAACAGGATATATAGGTGAGTGACCGTAAACAGTGCTAGCCCTAGATAGGCATAGCTCGCTAAGGTGAGTAGTCGCGAGGAGGGGAAGAGCAGGAGCAGTAGACACCCCAAACCGTGACAAACAGGATATATAGGTGAGTGACCGTAAACAGTGCTAGCCCTAGATAGGCATAGCTCGCTAAGGTGAGTAGTCTCGAGGAGGTGAAGAGCAGGAGCAGTAGAGACCCCAAATCGTGACAATTGCTAATGCGACGATTTGGTTCGTCGATGGGGTTCGGGTTCGGATTTGAAAGAAGACGGACGTATGAAATTGGGGAGCAGTATAGGAGGGAAGGCACGAAGTGGCAGAGAAGTATTGGCGAGTCATGCGAGCGTGGGGGGTCAAACAGTGGGGGCCGGGTGTAAAAGAGGACATATAAAGGTTCTCTCTCTCACACACACACTCTCTTTCTCTTTCTCCGGACTACCACTTCACATCTTAAAAGGTTTTTCTCTCCCTCCTATTTGAAACCGTGTGCGCTTTCCACAAAACCAAAAATTCGAATTACAATACCTTATGTGCGTGCTTTCCGGCCAAAAGAAGCCCGTCCCTTCGCGATAATGTCCGGGCTTCTCGTTTTCGTCCCACACATTCAAAAGAGCGACAACGGCGGTATGAGCGCTTTGCCAGGGATCAAATTTTTTCTTTTTTCTTTTTTTGGAAAGAAGAAAATTCGGCAAGCCGCCCGATGTTTCTGGCGCGCGGAACTTGCATGGCTACATTATTTGGAAAAAAAAAGGTCCAAGAACAACAAAATCAAACACTTGGGCAATTTCGGGCAATGTTCTGCGTCTGGGAACGAGTTTAAAAGAAGTTTTCATTTCCTATCATGGTGGCCCTCCGGCTCTCTGCCCACCCCTCTATCCATCCATTATTTATACCGGGCCTTAAAGATAATAACGTTATCAAGAACCAGGACGAACGCCACGATGTTCTGCGTCTGGGGACGAGTTTAAAAACACCTGATGCCAGCTCATGGTCCTCCGGCTCTCTGCCCACCCCCTATCCATCCATCATGTGTACCGAACCCAAACGAAAAAAAAAACACGTGGCGATCATGACGATGTGCTGCGTCAAGGAACCAGTTCAAAAAACACTTTTTCCCTTCAATAAATGTTCGCCCGTCCTCTTCTTGAACTTCCTTATAAAAGCTACGTCTACCTTCTACCTTCTACCCTCCTTCTGTCCCCAACACCCCCAAAAAAGACGTTGCATCTTGTTATGGGGGTCCGGCAAGATGTTCGCTTCTACCAAGACATGGCGGCACGTTCGCCTTGGGGTTTGGGGTGTGGTATGTGGTGAAAAGAAAAGGAAAGAAAAGTTCGGTGTGTTGGTTATAAAAAATCGCTCTTGTTGCACGTATGTGTGGTGGCGGAGAAGAGAAGGGCGGGAGTTACAGCTATACGGCGCAGCAGTCCGGAAAATTGGCTATTATGTGTCTCAAAAAGGAAAATCGGGCGCTATGAAAATCGTGGGTGGTATCAACGATGAGTCAAAATGTTGCGCGTCGCTGCTAGAGAAGATGGAATGGGGCTTTGTTTCTTCTCCATGTTAAAGAAAGAAAAGAGGGTAGGTAGCTATGGATACCTAGTCAATGTATCAAGTTTTCCAAGTTTAATTAGTTATGCGCTTTAAGAAAAGACTTATCACCTAGCTTAAGCGACGTGTAGCGTTTAGATCGCAAAGCGAAAAGGAACGGAAAGAGCGATGTCGTTCTTCGCCAGCACGCAACGTTGTACAACAAGCAACGGTTGTCCATCTCTCATCCATCAATGGTCCAAGCACACGAACCAAAGTCCTCCATCTATTTAGCCACCATTCTCCCTACCGGCAGCTCCTCATCACCACCCATGTCCATCAATATCGGCAGGGGATAAAAAAACAAGACAGTTCTACGGCGCGGTGCGGGTGTCGATCCGCTTCACGCCATGTGCGGAAGAACCAGCGCGTTGGAGTGAGTAACCTAGACAAAGGAAGCGCCCGACACGCTGGTCCGCCTATTACCCAGATAGATTAAGGAGAAAGCGCAACGCAGCGCTGCCTTTTTCTTCTCTTCTCTAGTTTCTTTTGCGACACGGCATTTTGAACGTGGGAATGTAACGCCGCAGGGATCCCGAGAATATTACCTAGGTAGGTAATATCTACGGTACCTAGTTGCCTAGGTAGGTATCAACAATCAAGTTCCAACAAACACAATATCTTGATCAAACTCATGTCATTCCCTCATTCACCGGTTCTGCACAGCCACGGCGCAGCACAATACATCTGCAACGAAAACTAGATTTTCTTGTGTCCTTGTTGGGCGATATTTTCATCTCTTATATTGTGGTGATGTTTTCGCCATGTTGCGGCGGTGGTTTTCGTCGGGTAAAACGATGGCTTGCAGATTGCGGAGTCAATTTAATAAACGTAGGCGATCATGTTTCCGCCCCGGGGTTGTAGGGGTTACATATGGGAAAGAGACGCGCGAATGTGGCGGGTCGCTGTGGTGATAGTGGGGTTATGGTAGATATGGTAGTTGTCCGGTGAACAGAAGGCGCATGCGCGGGCAGAACTGGGTACCTAACTGCGCTGTAGAAACCGGTAGACGATCCTTGCTACCTCTAGTATACTTGTTACTAGGGTGTGGAAAATCGACTGCGGTTCGTGAATAAGCAGTGTGTACATTATTGATCCAGCTGATCAGAGATCGCGATGGAGAAATCCTTCCTGGTACCTCTCTAATGCGGGGTCGTGGATGGGGGGATAGTTGTGTTGCTTCGCGAACACACCACCCGCTTGCTGTCGCGTGTTTAGCAGGTTTTTACCGAGGAGTCGTACTTCCAAGTATTTCTGCAAGAAATCTCCGGGCTATTTTTCAGTGATGCGAGTTTTCCGCAAGGTGGTTCGAGGTATGCGATCCTCTCCACAACAAGCAAGTGCGCCATACGAGCACATGCGAGGTCTGCGCCGCAATCATTTCCACCTCATGAGCGCCATAGTACGTACATACGACTTTTGACTCATATTGAAAGGGCGGTGTTGTCGGGGTACACAGAGAAAGTCGCGAGAGGCGGACATCAACATCCGTTCTGGGTGTATGACCAAAGATCATCCTACCATAAGGCTGAGCCAAGCATCTAACGAGCGTAGTACCGATAAGTTAGCCTACCTATTGGCTGACCCCTCGCTCACCGTACCCAACTCGAGTCAGCGTTGTCGTGTCACCTCAGTACGCCACGATCAGCCCTCTAAAAATAAGGGTGCCGAGTAGATGCCCACATAGTATTGAGTTTCTCGTGTTCAAGCTGATTAGCGGGGTAAGCTTCCGGTCGTATCCTTTTCTTGAAGTCGTCCCTCCCTCCTCCTCGTACTATTAAAATGACTTCACAAGCGAACCTCGTGAGGCTCGTGTTACTAAAATACTGCCGTCCTTGATCGTGATGGTGATACCGGATGTCGGCTTAGCCTATGTCATTGCAGGGCTTGGAGACCATGCCGAGTTAATGCTACGCGACTGTTAGTTTCGCGTTATTTCGTTTGTCGGGTTGTTTATTCCCGAGCGCAGCATGCATCAGGATTCAGCGGTTCGTACGACACCAGTGTCGAGCGCGCGAAGCGTAGGGAAATGTCGTGCTGCAGATAGCGTTGGGATGCAGATCCTCCTTGCAGCTACCTATGCAGTATGCATCCGCCGAACTCCTCTCCAACGCACTATCAGCCACGCACCGCGGCAAACATCCCATCTGGTACATAAAATCGGTGTGAGCTGATAAGTTTTTTTCCGCCCTGCTGCAGAATGACGGAACGGTACCAAGGAATTGGGGGATGCGCCCACACAATGTGACAGCACGCCGACAGCATTGGCAGTCAGTGCCATCGTAAACGGAAAATTATGAGGGACCGGAAGAGGCGTTTTTTTCTTTACGCTTTGCTATTTTTGGCGTGTTGGACACTGCGGAAACCATGGAAACAAAGACAACGTCACCCAATCAGCACGGCGGCCCTGCATCCAGCCATGCCGTGATCCGCGGCTCGTGAACAAGGCGTGGGAAAACAAAGCCTCCACTTGTTCGCGGTGACGTTCGCATCGTCCAGGCTATTGTCTCGTTTCCGCTCCACTGGCCGTTCGCCGTCGTACTCGTAACTACAGTCAGCGAGACAAGCAATTTTGTATGCGCGCCGTAGCGCAGGGGCTCCTCTCGCCAGCGCATTTCCCATTTCGCCGATCCAGGACGGCCGGCATCGTTTAATCAAGCCACCTATCCGAAAGTAGTTTAGATGTCCACTTATCATTTGTCCCTGCTGCTGTAGCTCGCGCGAGCTGACTACGTTTCCAATACTACGTTGCAGGCCTAGGTCCGAATTAACCATAGCGGTACATGGCCGCCTTCGTATTCTTGATCAGGTGTCGCCGGTGAGACGGCCTGTTGAGCCACAGCGGTTGGATCTGCAGCCCGAGCACAAGCGCAGGATGGTGATAGCTTTTTTGACGCAGGTCCTGGTATAAGGATGTCGGTTTCTCCTGCAAGTCGTGAGTTGATCTTTTCTGTACAGCTCGGTCAACCAACCTAACCCTCCTTCGCTTTGGGTTTTATTGTCATTCACTTTTTTGACAGTTGGTAGCTTCGTCGCCTTAATAATTCTTAAACCTTAATCATGCGCTCCGGTATCTTCTCTGCGGCATTGGCCGTTGTTGCAGGTGTGTCTGCACTTCCGGCACCACAGGAGACACCAGCTTCAAAGGGCGTCGCTCCGCTTCCCCTCAATATCTTCGATGCGCAGCCCAAATTCGTAACTCCGATTCCGCTCGAAGTCGCCAAAGAAATCTTCAAGGAGCATAATCGTACACACCCAGACGAAGGTACGCATGAGCCTCGTTCCATCGAGAAGCGTGCGCGATGCTCCAATGTTCGTGTGCGCGTTGAGTGGGACTCATACCCCGACAGCAACAAACAAGCCTTCGTCGACTCGATCAAATGCCTAATGTCGAGACCTGCCTCGGGCCAGTTTGGCCAGTCCAGGAGTCGCTACGAGGATCTCGTCGCGCTGCACCAGACACTCACGCCCAACGTGCACCAAAACTCCAAATTCTTGCTTTGGCACAGATACCTTCTCTGGACCTTTGAAGATATGCTGCGCACAGAATGTGGCCTCAACGTGCCCATGCCCTGGTTCGACGAGACCCGATACCCTGGCCGCTTCTCTACGTCGTCCGTCTTTTCCAGTAGGTGGTTCGGAGGCATTGCCCTTGGCGGAAATTGTGTGAGGGACGGCGTAAGTACTAAAACCTCGTCAAACACGCCTCTCGCGACCAAGTAACTAACCCCTCATCACAGCAATTTGCCAACCTCAACATCAACGTTGGCCCCGGCCCGGGCAACCAACAGCATTGTCTCTCCCGCAACGGTGATGGTGCAAAGACCGCGTACTGCAACTCAGACTACGTGAACCAATGTAATGCCTACGGCGACTTCGCGGGCATGGCTTCCTGCGCGGAATCTGGTCCTCACGCGTGGGGCCACAACGGAATCGGAGCTGTCATGTCTGACACGTACGGATCGCCCGGCGACCCCATTTTCTGGCTGCATCACGCCTTCGTCGACCGCAACTTCCGCATCTGGCAAAACATGAACTCAGCTCGTGTGAACAGCATCAACGGAAACGACGCAGCTGGCAACCCGCTCACCCTGGACACGCAAGTCAACGTCTGGGGTATGCGCCCCACGGTTAGGATTCGCGACATTCTGGACACGCAGGAAACGACGCTGTGCTACAAGTACAACTACTAGAAGTTGTTTTGGCTTTTCTTTTAGGTCAGCGTTGCTGGGGTAGATAGAACTGTTTTCGGGAAATCGTGTCGATTAGCGGAGCCCAAGATATCCTAGTGTAACACTGTAATGCCATGTGTATCCCCATATCCGTCTGGGGTGTAATCAAGCGCTTGTATTCATGTCGCTAAACCAAAATTGTCTTATTGGTCCGTGCATGCCTCAACCGGATACGTGCAAGCCTGCTTATATATTCGACGAAGAGAAGAAAGCTTTCGGAGCAGAGACCGACGAAGTATCTGGAGAGCAAACGTGGTATGGAAAGGAGAAAGGAGTTTCGGGCCACCTCATTACAGTCGAAGCCGATCGGCCGGCTTATAGTACACGAGGAGGCAGACAGTTGGTAACATCCAACGGATTCTGTCCTCCAGAAATCAAGAACTTTGAAACATTAGCCGCAAGTTCCTGGTCTTGGTCGAGATCCCAGTTTTTGCCACGACACAGACTTCAATCATCCCTGAGAGCTTTGCATGTTCGAGATGCAAGAACCCGGTCGTCTCCTGCAACACATGTGGCCACTAGAACTTATCATAGTACTCTTCCTCGCTGGTCGTTGTGCTCATGACGTTAATTATCGTTTCGAGCATGATATGGCGAAGTCCGAGGTGCCTCAATGTCGAATTGTAACTTGTGCTTTTCGAGAAGCGATAGCAATTTGTCTGGCGCGGTACGGTGATGACATGACAACAGTTTCCGTAGTTTCGTCCATGTGTGTTCTTCACCGAATATTTCGTCAATGCTGGCAGGGGATTCTCCAGGATCTGTGTATCCGCGCTCGTGTTTGCTGTCTATGTCAAGCCGAAGATTTTCGAGATTATGCAAACGGACCAGAAAATCCCTCACATGTCCACGTCTTAAAACAAAACGACCGCGTGCCGTGACTCTGAGCACGGTCATATGGTGGCCGTACAGCTTGTCGGTTTGTATCGCAATGCAATGCCCAGGTTTAGAGATGTCAATTCGCTAACATCGCCAAGGACTGTAAGGCTGAAAACAGAATAATGTATCTTATCAAGTTTCAACTCCTTCAAGGACAGTCGGGGCACGGTTTGAATGGCGCCAAACTCATCAGCTCCAGGCCGGCTCTTCTTGTCGTGGATGCCTTCTCCTCTGCGCAAGGTAGACGCTTCAGTCAGAGAAACTGGCTCGACACTGTTCAATCTCTTCAAGCCTCGATGGCTTGGAACCAGTGTTCCGTTACAAATATAAATCGTGTGGAGCTTCTGGAATTCGGCTAGTACAGCGAGAGATACGTTTCGTTTTGTATCCCGTTCCCTTCGTACTTTGTCGAGATACGCCCCCACTCCTCAAGATCTTCCGAAAGACGCCTCAACTGGGTCCCGACTGCAATTTCCGGAACAAATTGAGCGTAGTGATTGCAGAAGTAATTTGCTTTCCTCGAGAAATACCTCCTCCACTCGTGCAGGTGTATCCCAGACAATAGTTCTGAAATGTCTGCAAAGATGTTCGCTGTCACTTGCCTGAGTGGGAGACGCGGCCCTATGAAGTTGGTATCCCAGACAATAGTTCTGACAAGTCTGCAAAGATGTTCGCTGTCACTTACAGCTTCAACTCGGTTGATGCTGGACAGGCTGTAATGGAAGGTGATGGTGTGAAACAGCTCCTCGGTACCTATCGCGGATAACAGCCTGCTCACCAGACGGTAGTTAGGCAAATCACCGCGATGCACATATTGCGAAATTATACGGTGGATCTCTCCCGGGAGGTGCGGGATGTGTGGTTCCATCTTTGGATGTATATTGCTCGAGCTGTCGAAGAGTACAAGAACAAAATGTATTCAAGACGCTGAGCAGTTGCAGCTAGCAGTAACCTAGTGTGTCTTCAGAGCACTCTGATTTGGACCACTACGGGCTGCAATTAGTTTTGAGACAACGCACAGTCATGAATGAGGGGCTTCTGCAACTCCTTGCGCCGCTGGATGAAGATTAGGAGGCGAGATGCTGAATGTGCGTGCGCGTCTCTGTCGAAGATTGAACGAATCAGGAAATGCGAACGGAAGGATAATCTTAGTGATTTGTCGTGATGTGTGAAGAGAAGGACGTGTGGGCAATCGTGAAGGAAGAAGGGAAGCAACATTGGAGATGAGGGGTACCTAGCCGCGGCGCTAACTTTTGCGCTAAACACGTAATCACGTGAGCGGGGCTCCTCCGTTCTACCTCCCATCTCAGCATTTTGCTATCCCAACTACTCATCCAAACATACGCCGCCAGGGTCGCACCAATTCTTGCACCGATGCGCAAATGTGTATTCCTGATCGCCCAAGCACGTAAACGCCGAATTCCACGCTGGGTACTCAGCAGTGCAGTTTTCCATTGGGAAGGGAAATTTTGTGCATGCGTGGCACGAGATTGCGTCGATCTTGTACTGTTCTTCGCAGTAGGAATGTAGAATGGTCTGCTCGGGGACGCCTGGTGACGATTAGAATCCTAACATCAGGGGTGACAGCGACGAAAGGACAAAACGTACCCATCTCATAGATGACCTGGACCAAGCAATACGTTTGCCCGGGATCGCAGTCCTTGGTATCTCCTATGCTGGGACCAGTGGGGGCGTCTTCTCTGACATTGATATGTTGCGCTGGGGAAGGATTGGCTGCTGCCAACGCGACGAGGGACAGGGTCGCTAAGAGGAGCTTCATGTTTCCAGTAGGTATGTTTCCTGGGTTGCGGGGCGGATTTTGATGGAATGGCAATTGAGGAGTGCGTTGAAGCGGATGTTGAAATCTAAGTCTAGAGAGACGAGCTGGAGTATTTGTAGGATCCCATCGCAACTGACATCATGCGGGGCTAGGAAAGAGGCGGGAAAGAGTGAGGTCGTCAAGCTGCACCTGCCCGACAATAGGTAGTACCAAAACGTCAGTGTTGGGGAACCATGGTGACACTCCGACTCGAGGACAGGAGCTGCGTAACGCTACACCGACCGATTAAATTTTGTTGCTCGAGGGATTTCGCATCTGCAGTCCTTTACTGGGTATACCGTAACCATGTTGAGCACGCGTTGACGTGTCTATGACAAAAGAGAAGATAGTATGGTAGCGGATACGACCATGTCACTATCGGCCCGAGTGTGAGCTCATGTTACCCAAGGAAACGGAGGTGGTGTTGGGTATAGTACGTATAGTGACCGGAACGCAAGGGAAATATTACTATATCTCGCCAGCACACTAGTTATCGCACCCTCATCAGACGAGAGCATTTCCGTGTCTTCTTCAGTCATGAATCAGAGCTTAGTCGATGTACTGCGGAAAGAAAGGCGCGGTTAGGCCTAGGCCTGTGAGCACATAGCAATATCAAGGTGCGAGGACTTCATTAACAACTTCCGGACTCTATGCCTTATGACTAGCATGAAAGTACTCACACGATAATAGGGGGGTATGCAAAGCTGTTGGTATAACACATTCTGCTACAAGAGGAGGAAGAGAACGTCCGTTGGTGATAGTATTGGCACTTAAGGTCAATCACGAGGTGTTAGCATTAGCGGTACGGTTCTTGAGTGACAACGGAGGTAAAACTATGGACACATGTACGATACACATATAAAATAAGGTTCAGGCTCAACAACCGCAATGAAAATGGCGTTATAAACCTTGTGAGTGCGAACAGCAATAAAATAAAAAGAGAAAGAAAAACGAAGCCCCAAAACAACTGCGGCAAGACACCTACATCACACCCTCAAACTCCTCCAGGTCATCCTTGACCTCACCCACATCCACATACCCAGCTACATCCTCAAAGATCCTCTCCCCAACCCTACCCTGCATCAAACACTCCAAAGCCTCACCCACCTCACTCAAAACCCGCTCCGCAACCCCCTTCCACTCCTCAAAAGTAACAATCTCAATCCCCAACTTCTTCCCCCCATCCTTAACAAAAGCCTGACACTTCCACTCCCTCAACGGCTCCGCATGCGGATACACCGTCTCAAACTTCGCCTCAACCCCATTGCCAAACGGCATCTCTTCCACAAACGCCGGAGCCTGATGAACGACGGTGTCGAACCAGGTCGTCTTGCTCGCATCCCAATCGGTGCAATTCTGCACAATCTCGGAAAACCCCATACTTTCATACCCTGCGGAATCAACGTGTTGTCTCTGCACAAAGTTCAAGAGATCGTTATACGTCCACGTGTTTTTGAAGGGTACGCGGAAGGGGATGTACTGCCATGTCGGCCCGAAAATACGGTCAGCATTTGGTGCGCCGATGTTTCTTCCAGACACTACTTCGCCGAATACGATGTCTCTCCTGTCAAGGCGTCGGGATAGGACGAGCGCCCATGCAGCGGTGGGTAGAGAGCCGATGGTGATATGTGCTGGTCGACCCGAGATGTCGAATTCCATGTACACATCTGTTGGCCGACGGTGAGCGAGTGGAATTTCAGGTTTCAGGACGCTCATCTCAGAGCCGGACAGGAGGTTTGCCCAGTATGGGATCGCTTTGGGCATGTTGTTTAGCACGGCGTGGTTGACGTGTTTACTGAATGGTATCGTCTCCGTGACGGAGCTGCCGGCATAGAGAGCCGAGAGTTGTTCGAATAGGATGGGTAGGCAAATTTCGTCGTATTGCGCGTGTGAGATGCGGAAAGCGAGGGTAGATGTGTTGGTTGTCGCGCTTGTGTAGAGTGTGAAGGATACAAAGGAAGAGCCATGCGGTTTGGGAGATCCGATATCAGTCTGTATAGATGAGTGCACGAAGGTGTTCAGATCCTCGTTTTCTGGGACTTCGATCTCAGCGTAGGGTACTTGAAGCGAGGATAGAACCACGCCCAGTGTCTTACTGTCATCTTTTACGAAGACGGTGCGCAGTACCTCGTTTCGGGAAACAAGCTCCTGGCATGCTTGAGTGAGCCTCTGGCGATCAATCGGAGTGGTGAACTTGATGAGCTCATAACGCAGAGAGTAGCGAGGAAGATCGACCGTGCCTTCAACAGCGAGTTGTTGTAGTGGTCGAGTTGGGTAGATGTTCACGATTTCCCACTCTGGATTCTCAAGATACCCGGAGATGCGATCGGGGCCGTACAGTGAGGCTTCTTGACCAAAAGCGGCGAACGGCGCATCTGCTTCAGCCTCAGACTGCGATGAAGTGATCTCTTCGGCCGAGGAAGCAAGTTCCGAGAGCGATTGGCTCTGAAAGATCTGTGCAACTGTAATATGCAAACCTTGAGCCCGAGCGTCAGAGACAAGGCGCATTGCGCCGATCGAATCCCCGCCTAGCTCGAAGAAACTGTCACTGGAGCTAATCTCACTCTTTGGCATACCGAGGATGCGACTGAGGATATCCAGTAGCTTATCTTCTTTCACCTTTCCGACAGAAGCTGCCAGCTCAGATAAGGTCTGACTTTGGAAGATTTGAGCGACAGTGAGGGTCAGGCCTTCGGTGCGAGCATCGGACACTAGCCTCATTGCGCTGATTGAGTCGCCACCAACCTCGAAGAAACTATCGCTGGGCTTGATATCGGTTTCCGGAATACCCAAGGTCCGACTCAACAGCCCTCGCAGCTTCTCCTCGGATGGCGAAAGCTCCTTCATCTTTGCGTCTTGATGCGCGGGACCGTCGACCGGCGACATCCCCACGCCACTGTCGCTCATGACATCCTTTGGTCTTATCGCCTCCGCATCCTGCGCCTCCTCTGGGCCCAACACTGCGACGTCTCCCAGCTTACTCTCAGAGTTCCCAAGGAAAGCAGTAACGATCCGGTCGAGTACGATGAGCACCCTCTCCATGGCCGATTTACTAATGCACTTCGAATCGAAACTTGCCATGACCAAGAACCCATTTTCATCGAGCGTACAGACGAGCATGAGCGCATAGGTATTGAACTTGAGTGCTTCGCGCGCAGCCTCTGCGTCATCGGCGGGCAGGAACATGTTTGCTGGTACGCTATTCATGTCAACTTCACCGGAGCTCTCTTCCTCCTTGGGGTGTAGGACAAGACCGGTGCGCAAGTCGCATGCTACCCTTGCATCTTTGCTCACTCGGCGAATGTTCTGAAGGCCCAGATGCTCGTGCGGGATTTGTTGCACGGTTTGCGCATGGACTGCTTGAAGAAATTCGGAGATGGAGCGCTCGAGACTGAGGCGCACACGTATGGGCACGGTGGTGATCATAGGGCCTTCGATCTGCTCGATACCGTGAACTGGTGCTGAGCGACCTGTGAGCGTTTCGCCAAAGACGATGTCTGGATGGCCCATGTACAGCGAGGAAACGAGTGCCCAGGCACCACGAATGATCGTGGCTAACGTGAGCTTTGAGTGCGCAGATGTTGGGACAGTGACATAGTGTTCAAGCAAGGAGTCGGCCTGGGTAATATATCCTTTCTGTGGCAGAGGGGGAAATTGATGCGGGCTGACATTGTCTAACCGCTTCTTCCAGTAGCTTTGGGCATCTTCTGGGTTGAGACTCGTAAGATGCTGCATGAAATGTTTAAACGAAGCAGATCTCTCGGTTTCAAGACCTTTGAAGGCGCGATTGATGCGATCAAACACCAGAGGCATTGACCAGCCGTCGTAAACAGCATGATGCATCGTGATGACGAAGTGAGTCTTTTCACTTCCAGGCTCTCGGACAAGACCATAGCGGAAGAGTGCTGTTCCGAGATCCATGGGTTCTTCGCGATCAAGTTTGAGATATGTCGCCAGGTCGGAGCCGTGCTCACGCATCAGCAGTCCATTCGTAAGCACGACCTGGAATAGGCCGCGACCGGAGACGTTGACTATCCGGGTCCGCAGGATTGGTGAACCCTCCACCGCAATATCAAAAGCTTTCTTCAGACGCTCCGCTGTCTCAGTAGGTAGTTTCGTGATTCTTTGAGCGACATATGCGTCCTGAAACTTGGCCGAGAGAGCCATGAGGCCCTCTTGAAGGGGTGTGCAAGGATATACGTCTTCAACGTCTGCAGCGTTGACGCCGCAAAGCTTAGCAGTCTCGTCCCTGGCGGCCTTTGTATCCCATTCTTTCTCGATTAGCGAGAAGGCAGGGACTTCGCTGCTCTCTTCTGACGATAATGGCTTTGCTTTTGCAGCCATCGCCGAAAGTGTAGGGTTCAGCATAATATCCGGTACATTCAGCATGAACCCGTCTTCCCTAGCCACAGCGACTAGTCTCATTGCTCTCAATGAATCGCCACCCATGCTGAAGAAGTTGTCGTTGGCGCTGAAGTCCGCATCTCCACCCAGAAGCTTCGCCCACAACGCCCTGAGTTTGAGCTCCATCTCGGTACTAGGCTCTTTATTCTCTGATATGACGGAGTTAAAACGTCTAAGGTCCTGGCGAGCCACTGAAGTGCCAATCTCGCGTAGCCGCTTCCGGTCCGTCTTGCATGAAACAAGCAGTGGCATTTTCCAGAGCGGTATGTAAGCGCTAGGTACCATGTATGTCGGGAGGTCGACGGAAAGCTGCTTTGTCATGTCTTTGAGCGCTGATTGAAACTTGTTCGTGAAGCTCGCGAAGATGTCTCCATCAAGATGGCGCATACCGTTTTTCTTCTGCTCAACAAGGAAAGCAACAAGCGTCTGCTCACCGCCGCCGCCAGGTTTGATGACCTCAACCGCAAGTTGAGTGTCGGCAGGAAGGTGTTTCTGCATATTGAACTCAATTTCAGCTAGCTCGATACGTTGGCCGCGGAGCTTGACTTGCTGGTCCTGTCGTCCAACGAAGATGGGTTCGCCATTACCGTCGGGATCAAAGCGCACCAAGTCGCCAGTCTTGTAAATACGTCCGTGTCGACCAGGAAACTTCTTGCTGCCTTTGAGCAGAAAGTCTGGATCTTCGATGAAAACTTCCTTCGTCTTTGCTGGGTTGTTGAGATAACCGTTGCCGACAATCGGACCTTCGATCAACAACTCGCCAACAGCGCCGACGGGCACGAGCTTGTTGTGATCTTCGGGGTCGGTAAGCCATATCGCGCATCCCTTGCGTTTACCCATGGTGATGTAGGGTTTCTCAGCCACATCTTCGTTGATGGTCGCTCCCACTGTGGCTTCCGACGGCCCGTAGGCGTTGACAACCCTGGTTCTTTGACCCCAGGACATCGCATCACTGATCGATACACCTTCGCCCCCCAGCGCGATGGAGTCCAGGTGATCTAATACATCGACATCCAGAGTACGAGCAACAGAAGGTGTCATTCCCGCGAAGGTGACGCGCATATCACGCATCGCGCCGCTCATGTCGTTCATTCGTCGCTCGTCAGAAGGAGTGCAAAGCGTTCCGCCATGAGCGAGTGTGCATAGCATGGAGTCAATACACACGTCGAAGGCGTAACTCGCAAAGTCTAGCACGCGAGAATGCGCGTGATAACCGACAGCCGCAGCGCGCGGTATCGCACCGGACGTGTATTGGCTGTGTGTGATAATGCATCCTTTGGGTTGTCCTGTGCTGCCGCTCGTGAACTGTATGTACAGTGGCTGAGACGGCGACACAGGCGGAAGCGTCGTCTTAGGCTGCTGCTGTACACAAGGCGAGTACATTTTGTCGAATTTTGACTGCGAGATTGGGATGATAGTCGCCGAAGGTGCAACGCGCGCTGCCAGAGTAGACTGAGCCTTGGAAGAGATGAAGAGTGTGGCGTTGACCTGCTGCACGACTGCCCGTAGGCGACCTTCCGGCTGTGCTGGATCAAGAAGTGCGAAGCATGCTCCCGCCTTCATGACCGCGAGTACTGCGACTGTCGTCCATCTTGACTTCTCGAAAAGAACTGGAATGATCTGGTTTGGCGCGTCGTCCAGTAGTCGCAGGGTTTGCGCTAGATCAGTGGAGTAGTCTTCCACTTGGCGATATGTCAGGGTGCCGTCCCAAGCTTCTACCGCCGTCTTGTCTGCATTCAGCGCCGCTTGCTCACACACCTTCTCGTGCATGCAGAATCTGAGATCTGGCTGCAGTGGCGTGTTCCAATTCCAGATCTCGTCCAGCTCTTCCTCGGCGACGGCAAGGAATTCAGACAATGAGTGAACGGGGTCGCTAAGTAGGGTATGGAGAATGGAAACAAAAAATTGAAGTTGTGACACGGCTTGATGTCGGGACATTGTTGGTGTTTGCCATTCGGAAGTAGCGTGGAGTGAGTCTTGCTGAACCTCGATTGAAACCTCATAAGTCCACTGTAACATGTCAGTTGTTGCTGGTTAATGAGTGGAGAGGAGCATATACTTCTAGTTCGGTACCGTCATTGAGGAAGATACTAGTTTGCCCGAGAGCGATGCCTTTCGACCTCAACTCGCGAATCTTTTCCTGTAGAGTTCGGGCTGTTTTCTGGCTCATGAAGTCGAGACCAGCTGTAGCTACGCATTGTACACGCCGGTTTTCAGCGCTTTTGTGACCCCAAGTGAACTGGTGGAAAACCTCTCGTTGGTACCGTTGGATAAGTATGGTCCAGGCCGTGAGAACGGTGTCCACCACTGCGTCCGGCGCAAGATTGTTGGGGAGCAGTATTTGCACACTGTTGGGCTTGAAAACAGTTCCAGCTGTTACAGCGGCTTCCTTGCTGCCCTTGCTGTGCGAGTAAAGGCTCTGAGTTTTGAAAGCGCTGTTGCTTTGCAGCTTCTTCTCAACATGCTCATCCGGAACCTCGCCAAATCGCACCACATGCTCTCCGTTCGGTAAATGCATTCTGTCCTTCAGGCTTGAGTGTCGTCTCTTCATTGCGATATCAGTATGGCTGTTTTCTGAGACTAGGGTGTTGAAGCAACGTCGATCTTCCTGTGTCTGTCGATTTGAGTCCCAAACTCTTCCGTAGAAGGGCCCCAGCATAGCGAAGGCTCGGGTTCGATCAGCACCTTCATTGAGTTCCCGTCTCACGCAAGAGTCTTAGCTCTCCACATACTGAGCTGGGATATGTCACCGGCACGAGCACACCAGTCCATCACGGCCAAGTCCTGCTTTGCTGATCGAAAAGCCATCGGCGTCACCATTGTTTACCCAAGCCGCGAATGCAGAGTCTGCGCTTTTTCCGCTGGCGTGACTACCAGCCCTGACCACATCGCTCATGCTTTAACGTAAGTGCACAGGGAACACGGAGACCGAGTGCAGTACCAAGTATTAGCCGTTAGAAAAATCACTCGACCTCATGTCCGAACCCCACACTTAGCGGATCAGATAAATTTAGTGTGACAGGCAAGGTTGTTAGCTTTCATCTGATAAATTCGATGGCGTCTTGGTGCTAGTACGGAACTGCCTGTTGTGGTAAGGCTTCTACCGGAGGACTAGTCGATCTGATAACGGCCGATACTCGGAGAGTACTGACCACCAATGAATCTTCGCGGATGCAACCGCCGGGATATGCTGCGTCCACGTCGCACGGAGAAAAAGAAATTTCTGTTTGACAATTCCAATTCTGGGCGCTGCACAATCCCTGTTTCCACATTCCGCTCACGCAGTGGCACCGCGCGGTGGAGATCATTGCATGGCACCTGGGCGGCAGGGCTTCGCTTGGAGCGGATCTGATAACCTTATTCGACACATGCAACGGCCCCGGAGACGCAGAAGGCAGTATCTGCCGTTGGTGCGGTGAGTCATTTACTAGGTGTGCTGAGCAGGTGTGGGGTTCGGCGTTCGTACTGATCGTCACGAAGCTAATGTTCCAAGGAGTGCAGGAAGAATTTCACGCGCTACCGTCCGTAGCCTCAGGATCTCTGCCTGCGTGACCGACGATTATTGAACGCCGAGACTAGGCGATTTGTGTGTTTCGCTGCGAGTGATAGTCAGCGAGTTCTCGCCCGTGGGAAAGCGTGTATTCCACGGCTGTCAACAGCTCGTTTCCATCCAGCTCCCCCTTGGACCAACCTCGGTCTAGATCTTCACCTCCAATTCACGCGCCTACCAAAAAGCAACTTCGCTTACCTGATAATGGGCTTCGTAATCCTACCCGCACTGGTACCGGACATTAGTTCCGTCTACGACGTATACTTTGCAGCCTTCAAGGACAACCCAGTCACGCGGGCGCTGTTTCCTTCAGCTACTGAGACAGATCTGCTGGACGCTAAGTCTGAGTTCAGGTATGGAGTTTGCCGAGCGGTATGGTGGATGAAAAGACTAACAAACTGGTAGGACAGGTCACACCGCTCACGTCTCCGAGTACTGGAAGACCAGTTCCACGCAGTACACGCTAAAGTGCGTCGACACTGGGACCGGGCAGATAGTCGGAATGGCGCTCTGGGACGTATACATCACGCCGAGTGACTGGAAAAAGGGTGAAATTTCCTGGCTGCAGGGCGACGAGCGCGAGCGAGCCGAAGCGTTAGTCAACCCGCTTTGGGACGCGAGGGAAAGGATGTGGTCGAACGAGAAGTACCTGTACTGTCATGTCATGGCTGTACATCCGAGCTTTCAGCGCAGAGGGGTTGGTGAGCTGTTGTTCAAATTCGGCATCAATGTATCGCAGGAAGCAAGGCTCCCTATATATATCGAGAGCTCGAAGGAAGCAGTGAGATTGTATGAGAAAATGGGGTGCAGTAGGTTGAAAGCAAGACCGTTACGCAAGAGGGAAGATCTGCAATCTGTGAAAGTCAACAGTGCGAACGAAGACGGAGAGGTTGCGTTATTTGTTTGGATTCCAGAAGGCGAAGAGAATAAGTTGCCAAAAGCTGTAGAATTGGCGTGAATTCAAAGTTGTTAGAGACAAATATCAACGAATGCTTTGCTGCAAAGACCTCATCCCAACATCTGGTGAAGAGCGTTGATGCGATAACTCTCGCTACGTTGCACCAGTTCCTCATGTCGTCCTTGGTCGACTACTTTACCTGCTTCAACCAGAAAGATCACATCCGCCCTTGCAATTGTTCGCAGTCGGTGCGCAATAGCGATGACGGTGACGCCTTGGCCTTTGACAGCCCGCTCGAGGCCAAACTCCAAAGCTTTCTCACTTTCGGCGTCAAGAGCGCTTGTGCTCTCATCCAGAAGAAGCAACTTCGGCTTGCGTACAAGAGCGCGGGCAATAGAAAGGCGTTGACGCTGCCCGCCAGACAGTTGATTACCGGAGGAGCCGCATTCAGTGTCATATCCTCGAGGAAGTCCGATGATAGTCTCGTGGATATTTGCCAACTTGCAGGCCACTTGTATCTCCTCATCTGACGGAGTATGCCGAGGCCTTGCCCCAAGTGCGATGTTGAATTTGATGCTGCCCTGGAAGAGCACGTTTTCCTGTGGGACATACGCTATATCGTCACGGAAAGCTGCTCCGTGGTGACGCGATATATCAACTCCGTTGATGGAGATGCTTCCGGTCGAGGGTGAGTAAAACCGCTCCAGGAGTGCCAGCACAGTGCTTTTGCCGGCACCCGAGGGTCCGACAAGAGCACAGAACTGGCCAGCTTGTATTGATAGAGACAATGATGTGAGCACTGGAATACCGGGGCGTGCTGGATATGAGAAACCTACATCCCGGAAGACGACACTAGCGCCGCCTTGCGTGGATGCTGGTAATGGCGATTCGGCGAGCGCCTCGACATCATCTTTCTCTTTCTCTCCGAACCTATAGTCTGGTGATGCTTTGTCACCTCTTGCACTAGGTGTATCCTTGCCCAGCTCGATCAATCCACATATGCGCGAAATGGAGCTCTTGGCTTTGGATATCTCAGGAGCGAGAGTGAAAAGCTGGCCCCACAGCTGCGCAGAGACAAGCATGGCAATGAGGATTATGAAAAACTGAGTTTGGGTGTACCTGCCTTCGATGATGTTCTTAGAGCCCCACCAGTAGGCGAAAGCATAGATGAAGCTGCCGCAAGAGTTGGCTACGGCTAGCCAGACATTAGTCTTGAAACTTTGGCGCACCATCTCCTTGCGTGGGGCTCTCAACGATCGACGGTACGTTTGCAGGATCTCATCTTCGATAGATAGAGAATGAACAGTCTTGATATTTGAGACAGCTTCAATCGTAACTCCAATGGAAGACGAGAAGGCGCCAGCGTGCTTGATGGCGAAGCGTCCGATAGCGCGCAGCTGCATATATCCAGCACCAAGGAGCAAGGGTACGATCACCAGGCAGACGATTGCAATCCTCCATGCGACGATGTGGGACAGTATAATGGCTGCCATGAAGTTGACCACGACGGCAAATAATGTCCCGATGATAGAGCCGCTGAAGCCCGCTAGTGAATTACCATCCTTGGTAATAAACTCCAGCAACATCGATGGGTTCCTGGCTTCAGACTCGTGCCACTGCAACGGCTGCTGCAGTAGCGTGTGTAACGACAAGTTGCGGACCTTGTATATGAGACGCTCTGAAATGAGACCAAAGACGGCCCAGCTCGTAAAGTTGGCCAAGAACGCAACACAAGCCAGCATAAACCATAGTCCTGAGAGGAGCTCGCCTCTCGATCGAATGTTATCTGGTGTATTACAAGGAGACATGGTGCCCATGATGTTTCCGAAGAGGAGTCCGGAAGCGCAATATTGGCCGCCGACGATCAAAGCAGCGAACAAAGCCAGGATCAAGAACAGCGAATACGGTCGCGCCAATGGTAGCATGGTTTTGCGAATGGAGCCTGCAATGACGACGCCCTTGGTAGGCTCAGCAGGATTGGTGTTTGGCGTATCACTTGGCGGGGCACAATTCGCCTCTTGAGCAGTCAGTGTCTGCTTCTCGCTTGAGATGAAATCAGTGTCGCGAGAATCCAAGCTAGTCCTTGAGCTGGATGTGGTGTCGTCAGTCTTTACAGTCTGCAGGCGAACCATGTCCGCGTACGAACCATCCAGCCCCATGAGCTGGTCATGTGTACCTTGCTCGATAATATCGCCCTTCTTCATAACGATGATCTTTGAGGCAGCTCTAATCGTCGACAGTCGGTGAGCGATCGAAATGACGGTACGGCCTCGAGAGGCTCGTTCGATAGCTGCTTGTATCCGCTGTTCACTTGCGGAGTCAAGCGCCGCAGTAGCCTCATCAAGGATGAGAATCTTGGGGTCCCGCACAAGGGCTCGGGCCAAGGCGATACGTTGCTTTTGCCCGCCGCTGACCAGGCTACCACTTGAACCCACCGACGTTGCAAAACCATACTCTAGTCGATCAATAAACACGGCAACGTCTGCAAGATTCGCAGCCTGCTGAACCAAACGAACGATCTCAACAATCTCTGAGCCAGTGTTAACTGCCACTCTCGCAAGATCTTGCCCGCCCCGAACGTCCTCGGAAATTCGAGCGAGGACTCCGCTGAGCAGCGTCTTCTGGAGATGAGCATGGGGTGGGGAATTGACGAGACCAAGAGCTATATTCTCAAGAATAGACCGATCAAGAAGCGATGGTTCTTGTTGTACGAGGCTGATGAAACCGCGCAAACTCTTAATGTTGATGTCCCTGAGATTGCGGCCATCAAGTAGGACATCGCCCAATTGCGGGTCATAGAAACGGCTGATGAGACTGGCGACTGTTGATTTACCGCTCCCAGATAAGCCCACGATGGCGGTAAGTTGACCAGCCTCGCATTTAAGGGAAATGCCGTTCAGTACAGGATGTTCAGGCCTCGACGGATAGGTAAAGTCAACGTTGCGAAACTCAATAGCTCCGTTAACTCTGCCAAGCTTTTCTGCAGACGTTGAAGTATTGTCGATGCTTGGCTGGGTTTCGATGTCCTTCCGCAAACGCTCGAAGGCGGATATCGCTCCTCCAAACAGAGGTAGCATTGGTGCGACCTGACTCAGGACGATAGCACCTAACGAGCTGGCGTTAGTTGTTGATCTTAAAGGTAAATATGGAGTGCTTACCGTCGAGAAGAATGAATATCACAGTATAGATTTCTCCAATGGTAGCATTGTCGTTGCCCTCTAGCGACGCAGCAACTCTGCGACTACCTTGCCAGTAGCCTAATGCACTCGCGGAGAATGCGATGAAATACAGCAATCCGGCCTGAACCGCTGCAGCTGTGGCTTTCTTGATGCCTTGCTCACGAGCGTTCCCTAGGTGGTCTCTGAACTTTTCCTCAAGTCTAGTGTTGGCCCCAAGAGCGTGCACGAGGCCGACATGACTGAGAGCTTCAGATGCAATCGCGCTGGCGGATCCAAAGCATCCGGAAAGCTTAACGCTGTACTTTCCTACGAAGTGACTGCCGATTACTGCCATGAGCAGAAATGCAGGGATCAACGAGACGAGCATACCAGCCAACTCGGCATTCATGATGAAGCCAACGATATATGCGGTGACACAAAACGAGACGCACGTGAGTGCCACGCCGACCTTCTCGCCTGTTCCGCTTTCAATAGCTTGGATGTCGCCATTGAGTCGGGAGGACACTTCGCCAGCCTGGAGACTGTCGAAGAAAGCCATATCCTGTCGTAGTAGGTTCCTGAGATAGCGGTCTCGAACGCGTTGGGCAAGTCTCTGAGATGCCAAGTTCCAACATACAAGGTGTATGTAGATGCAGGCGAAACTGCCAATAGCAATGTATACGAGTAACAGGATCTTGGGTGTAATCGATGCTTCTTCAGAGGCATTGCGGCTGCCGGTTTGGTTATTGCATGTCGCAGTGTTGATCTCGTCGACCAGTTGACCGAAGACAATTCCTATAAGCGGGAAGGGTACACCTGCTGCGATAGCTGCTATACAGCCAACAAGAACGAGTATCTTGTCGAGCCATGTCGGATCCGCGTAAAAGAGGAGGTGTAGGAAGCCAAAGAAAGGCCTAATGGAGGCCCGTGAGGGCTTACCGATAGACATGGAGCATACAAAAGCGTTCAGAGCCTGAGAACGAGGTGTTTTTGGCAGCCTGTGGAGTATACCGTGGTGAAGCTCTGCGAAGCTGTGTGCATAGGTCTGCTAGGGCGCTATGGCCCCTCCAAGCCGCCAGGGCCGAGATCGACACGACGCATAAATTGCTAGCATGGTGTCAAGGGGGATAGTGTCACGTGAAGTTCGCAGAATGGACGATGGTGCAGGCTTGGAAGGTGGAGTGAAGACGTGTCAATTGGATGAGCGGGCGATATTCGGTGTGGGTCGTGCCCAAATCACATCAGATTAGATAAAATTTTCACAGCTAGTCTGCTTTGGGCTTAGATTCTGGCTTGGACCACTCCAGCTTCATCCGTGGGCGGCCTGACTCCTGACGACACTTTGCGCACAATCTCACCAGCCGTTAATGCAACGTCCTTAGCTAATGCGCGTCCATCCTCGGACCCAGAGGACACCAGCCAGAGACCGCATCCCTCTGTCACGGCGCCACGCTTGAACTGCACCTCCTCCATGCTCTCTCCCTTCGGCCGACAGCCCAGTATGAGTTTGTCGACGCGCTGGAAGTATGCCATGTTCGACAGTGGACTCGTCGTAGTGTCTCTGATGATGAAGTCGGATCGCGAGCACGCCGCAGCAGCATCCTGACCGATGATGACGCGGAGCCGGAACTCCCCTTTCGTCTGCACTTGCTTCTCGTACGCGCGCATGTACAGCATCTGCACGAGCTCCGAAGCCTCGGTGACGGACGCTCTCTGACAGTTTGGGGATTTGGACCAGATTGAGCATAGCTGAGGTTGCGGTGGCTGCGTGTGGTCGAGGATCGTTAACGGAGCAAGCGCCTCCTCCTCTGTCACCACTGTTATGTTACCCAGCCGAGAGCAGGATAGCAGGTCGTCCAGTATCTCAACTGTCTTTCCACCTGAGCCGACGATGGAGACGTTGAGACGGGGCTCGTTGGCGCCTCGCAGTTCATTCCTTCTTGCGGCGTAATCATCCATCGAGATGATCCGTTGTCCAGCCAAGAAGTCAACCGTGGGCAGCGACTGTGATGCTGATCCAGTCGGTCTTGACGGAGAAGGTGCGGCTATGTTTCTCGCTCGGACGACGTACGTCCTGCCGGTATTGTCTTTGACGGCAACCTTCCAGCCCGTCACTGCAACTCCTTCTGTCTCTGGAGCTACATCCACGACCTCGCTACCATAGCGTACTTCTCCTTTGAAATGCTCGGCGCACCACTTCATGTAATCTTCGAATTCTTCTCTCAGAGGGTTTAGTCGGTCGGAGTTTGCAAATTCGATGAGACGATTGCGAGCGAGGAGATAGTTGACGTAGCTGAAGGCCGTCCGTGGGTTCCGAAGCGTTGCAAGATCGTACATGAAGGGACTTTCCATCCGCGTTCTCGCCAAGTGCGATCCGGAACCCCATGAGAAGGCCGGCTTCTGCTCGACGAAGAGCATCCGTGAAGGTTTCCGGGATTCGCGATTCGCTATGGCGGTTGCCAGTTGAGCTGCACCGAACCCGACGCACATAAGATCAAATTGAGGCGACGAATCCGGCATGGATGAATTCGGCATAGCATCCATTGCGTTATTAGGTCTCTCAGGCGCATTCATGGTGAACGGATGTGATTTGGACGAAGATGACAACTATGGTTGCACTGCAAGATGGTACATTGAAGAAGATAATAGACGCTAGCGAAATAATGCTACAGAAAAGTCGTCCGATCTTGCAGCTCAGTCACAATTTCCGAGAGCTGGCGCACTGTCCCACGGTAGCTGCAGGGGCTGATTGTGCCGATGACAGCTTCCTAGAACGATGTCACCGGTGTCTAGCGCCTGTCGGGGGCCGAGCGAGACTGATGCCACATACGACGACCTGCATGGATCTGGGTGTCTAACAAGGACCCACATGGTGTATCGGCCACCCACTCGGAGCTTTCCTTGCAACCGACTAAGACATACCCCAATTTTGCCAGAAGATAGGTGACGAACAACACACTAAGTCTGCCTAATGCACCGAGATAGAATACCTTGGCTTGATATTCGAGGATGACCTCGGCTCAAAATTTACACAATGGCCTCCATTCATCTTGAACGCCTGCAAGCATCACACCGTCAGCCCTTGTGGATTGTTTCGATTCTCTTCTCTACCAGCCTTCTGGACATCAAATCCCTGATCTACTACGATGGCACAACAAGACAAACCGAGCACCGCTCAGGAGCCGCTCGTTCTCAAGCTTCCTCATCCATATCTTACAGCCTATACGATCAGTAATATTTCTCCGAAAGGACAACCCATCTGCTATCGCATCCAGCTCTCTTCCGCAAACACAACCGGTAGAGAAGTTGCTCCACCCACACTACTGCACAACGAAAGTATATCATTCAGCGACATTGGCATCTTGGCCAAAGATGCAGTACCGCCGATGGGAGACAACAGTTCTTGGGCGCGCACTCGAAGATCGCCTCACGTAACGGTCAGCTGGGAGAAAGATCTACCCTCCGTCCCGCAACTGTGGCTTATTGCTTATGCGCTGGTTTCTCTGCATCCCCTAGTCGAGAACCTCCGCGTCCTGTTTTCTGGCCAGGACTCGCAGTCACTAGCCAAAGAACTCTATGCTACTGGCCTTTTCCACCCCCATCCAAAAGGATCCAGTGCATCAGCACCTCACGATGGACATCTGCTTTTTCGAGGTACCTTTTGGCAGGGTGCTGCGTCTCCATTCGGAGCTCGCCCGGTTTGGACGCCTCACCTTGATGCTTCAGGGAACCCCATCAAGAGACAATATCCTCCCTTCCCGTTCCAAAATGCCCCGTCTACGCAATTTCCAGCCATACCACGGCACACTATGCACCCTGTTCGAGAGCCAAAGCCTGAACCCGGATCGATCATCTATAGCCGATGGGTTCCGCATCTGGGGGAGCACTTTACGATGATCGCTCTTGACTACACCAATGACGAGCATCTCGCCCTGTTCAACAAATGGCAAAACGATCCACGTGTTGCTGCAGGATGGAACGAAACCGGGACCTTGGATCAGCACCGCGAGTACCTCCGCAAGCTGCATGAAGACCCCCACGTGTTGACCATGTTTGCTGCATTTGACGACATACTGTTTGCGTACTTTGAAGTCTACTGGGCCATGGTACGTTTGTTTTTGTTTTTGCTTTATACACCCCGCATTGCGTGCATATACTAATAACGACACCAGGAAGATCACATGGGCGCCCACTACCAGTCGTCACCATACGATCGTGGCAGGCACTCGCTAGTCGGGGATGTCAGGTTCAGAGGACCTTACCGCGTTTCTGCATGGTGGTCGGGGCTTATGCACTACATGTTCTTGGACGAGCCACGCACATGGAACTTAGTCGGGGAGCCAGCAGCAACGAGCAGCACAGTATTGGCATACGACTTCGCTCACGGCTTCCATGTCGAGAAGATCATGGATCTGCCTCACAAGCGCAGTGCCCTGATGATGGTCAATAGGGAGAAGTTCTTCACATTGAGTCCTTTTACCTGGGACGGTGAGAAGAAAGTCAGACCAAGTTTGGATGCAGCCGCGAAGCTATAGTTCCGCGATTTCAGCCTTGATCTCGTCCACTTCCACACAGCAATAGCCTACCAATAGTACCAACGTTTGATGTACGAAGTAGAAACCTATAAGCTCGTTCCTCAACGAATTATCTTTGAAAAATGCCATCTCTCAATGTCGCCGTCTTCACAACCTGATCAGAACCTATGTTCTTCATTTCTCTATCCGGTCCGACTTCCGCCTGTCACCACAAAATTAAATCCTCGCACAATAGGGAGTTTCGGAATCGTCACGTAAAGAAACTTAACACGCAGAAAACGCAGTCAATCTCCCAACGCTAAGAGGTGGTGCACACGGCACAAATGGCATGATCGACCCACCAATTGCCCAACGAACTTGGTGCGTGCCGTATGCAAGACGCGGATCTGATAATTAGCCGCAAAAGTTATCTGATCCGTCGTTGCATGGCCAGCCCCAGAGCCCACAGTAGCTCCTCACTTTATTAGTGCTTGGCTTGGTACACGACACCTTGGTACGAGGTACAGGGTTGCGGTGGGGGAAGTGTGGATGCAACACGTAACGTCAATGCGCTTGGTATGCCAACCCGGTGCAATTTGCAAAAGCAAAATCTTTTAATCAGATGCATGTGCATGACGCTACGAGAAACGAGCGGATCAGATAAGTAACGGGATGTACGGCCAAGCCACTAAGTCGTTCAGCCAAGCCCGGACCCCACACCCTAAATTTTCATCCCTCACACCCTGCGTTCGATCTGATAAAAACTTTTTCTCGGAGCACACAGTGTTGGTCCACCCAAGTCACGCACCGATGTCGCAGCGGCTAATAGCTAGTCAAATCTTATCAGATGAGATTGATGTCCGTCCCCTGCACACCAATAGGGGCATTGGGCCAGATATTCGCCCAGCCTCTACCCAAGCGACCATGGGATGATCTTGTGGTCTGCAAGAGTTAAAAAATTTGCTGATCACTTGAGCTTAGCAATGCTGGCTTTATGACCATCGGCGATATAGCCCGGAAAGAGAAGGAGACGTGGGCGGGTATGTTGAGCCATGCTAGCGATGTCATGGCACTAGGAGTACCTAGGTATGATCCCACAGATGCGCGCCGACGTCGTCTATTTGCGGAAGACCGCATTTATCAGATGGAAAGCGAGGACAGTCTCATGCTTGGTTCATTTTAGATCCGAGGCATCTGCGAAGAGTCGTCACCGCTCGCTCGCTATTGCTATTGCTAATTTGCTATTGCAGATAGCCATGGCCAAGTCGTGTACCTCGAGCACTCATCGTCAAGCGCTCGACTGTCTTTGGGTATCGCTTTATACCATTGCTTCACTATCTCTTTCACTTTATGCCGTCCTCCATCTCAGGTGGTCATACACTTCATCACGATCTCTCCAAGCATAGCACTGCATAACATCTACAAAACCACCAAGCACGATTATACCACTTCCCTCCAAACAACACCTCGACAAGCCCCAACAAACAAACCTCCCAACAATTAAACATGTCAGAAATCTACGATCACACCCCCTCAACAGCTCTCCACCGTCTAAACCAAACTCTCCTCCAAATCGACCCCTACATCCTACCTCCTTACCCAAACCTATCCATTGTTTCAGGCCCTACCTCGCCCCCTCTCCAAGAGCTTACCCTATCCCAACTCTTGCACCAACAAGTCCAACGCCACGCCCGCAATACTGCAGTCATAATACCATGGACGGGCGCTCGCTGGACCTATCAAAAGCTATGGGACGTATCCACCCTACTAGCCCGCGCACTGTTACAAGCAGGCGTGCAACCCAAAGACAGGATTGGAATCATGAGCGGGAATTGTGAGAAATATATCGCACTATTTTTTGCGATTGTGCGGGTGGGCGCGATTTGTGTTACGTTGAATAATACGTATACGGATGTGGAAGTGGAGTTTGCGCTTAGGCATACTAGTATGTTCACCCACCTTTTCTTCTCCCTTGACTTTACCTTCAATTTTGATTGATTTTAACTGCCTTCCCGGGGATTGGATACTCTGCGGTAAATAAGGGCGCTGACGTGAGGATTAGAATGCCGTATACTCTTCACGACGCCAACAATTGCTCGATTCGATAATGTGCCATTGTTGAAAAGATTGGTGGAAGAAGATAGTATGAAGCGGTTACCGGATTTGAAATGCATATGCTTGATTCGCGGTCAATATGCGGGTTGCACCACATACGAGGAATTTAGACAAGGAGCGGATGCGGTTCCAGAACATATCCTTGATGTTTTTGACAAGGTGGTAGATGCGTATGAGGTCGCGAATCTACAATTTACGAGTGGTAGTACTGGGAAGCCCAAGGCGGCGATGTTGACACATCAGTATTTCTCCCTTACCCTCTCCCCTCCTCATCCCTGCCCTAGTTTGACCTGAGGCTGACGACACATGCACACTTCAGCAACCTAGTGAACAACTCGACATTCATAGCGCACCGCCTTTGTCTCACCCCCGCCGACACTTTGTGCTGTCCACCACCACTCTTCCACTGTTTCGGCCTAACGCTCGGTCTCCTCGCCTGCCTAACACACGGGGCTAGCATCGTATTCCCATCCGAGTCTTTCGATGCAGCAGCTTGTATGCACGCCATTTCCAGCGAACAATGTACGGCACTACACGGCGTCCCCGCTATGATGGAAGACATACTCAGCATCCCCAGACCCGCAAGCTGGACTTCCAAACTAAGAACGGGTATCGTGGCGGGTAGCCCGGTGCCAAAGTACCTGATGGAAAGGATGGTAAATGAGTTGGGTATGACGGACTTTACATCTTCCTACGGTCTTACAGAAGCCAGCCCGACTGTATTCAATGCGCATACAACTGATTCTTTGCATGCGCGGCTCACGACAGTAGGAGCTGTTATGCCGCATGCTAGTGTCAAGATTGTGGATCGTAGGGGTGGTATTGTGCCGATTGGGGTTCGTGGTGAGCTTTGTGTTGCGGGCTATCAGGTTTGTGCTGGGTATTGGGAGAATGAGGACAAGACGAACGAGGTTATGGAAAGGGATGCTGAAGGGGTGCTTTGGTTGCGGACGGGGGATGAGGCCGTGTTGGATTGGGAAGGGAGGTGTAAGATTACGGGGAGGTTTAAGGATATTGTGATTAGGGGTGAGTTCTTTTTTTCCCTTCCCTATCCTCCTTCATTTTGGTATTCCTTTGCATCCGTTTTTGTTCCTTGAGTGTTGCTGCGGATAGATACTGACAGGGTGGAATTAGGAGGTGAGAACATCTATCCGCTCGAAATTGAGGAAAGGCTCGTCGCGCACCCATCTATATCCCGCGCTATTGTCGTCGGTGTCTCCCATTCGCGGTATGTCGAAGTGCCCGCCGCGTTCCTCTCGCATGAACCTGGTACCGAGAAGCCCAATTTAGCAGAGGTGCAGAGCTGGGTGAGGAAAGTGTTGGGCAGGCATAAAGCGCCGGTGTATATTTTCTGGTTGGGTGAGGACTGTGAGGCTGAGGTGCCATTGACGGGAAGTGGGAAGATCAGGAAGTTCGTACTGAGGGACGTTGCTGAAGAGATATTGAGACAGCGGTAGGGATGTAGTGGGAAAGCAGTTGGGTTTCGGTGAGGCTGAAATCACGTGCTAGCGTGCCAGATCGAATTTAGCGCGTCACCCTTTGGCCCCACTGCTTTCATCTCAACATCCTCTCCCTACTCTTTTTTTTCATCTTGAAGAAGCTACATACCTCACCCCCTTGCTTCTAATGAACGTCTGCAACTAAATTCTAATCCGCGCTCGACGGTCCGTGGAGTCGCAGGTGTTGCAGGTCAGACGTCATTGTATCGTCAAACCTACAACATCGCCAACGCAGAATCTGCCTCCGCGTCTGCGTCTGCTCCCGCGGTAGGCGGCAACCAATGGCACGCGAGGTATTAGATGAAATCGTCATGATTATTGACTGTTTAGATGTATACAACTCCATATAGCTCGACCTGTCAGCCTTCGCGTATTGTCTCTTGGGTAGGGTTAAGACATGTCGCCGTTCACTCCTCGTCTCCTCACTCCCACTCTCCTACGAACCACTAGCCGAGCATCCTTAGTACGTGTAGCTTCCTACAGCAGACTTGCACCCCGCCCATATCAAGTAACCAAATACACCTTCTCGAGACAAAGAGCGACCATGGCGACCATGTCCGCCGACGCTTCGGTAGCAACGGCAAGGACGTCGAATCCGGAGCACTTCATGCATACCAATGGAGAGAACGACTCGGTTTGGATCCACAAAATGCCGTACAAGAAGATGCCCAAGTTCTCCAGGCTGGACAAGGACCTCGAGACGGACGTGTGCATCGTCGGTGCCGGCATCTCCGGTGTCTCGACTGCCTACGAAGTGGTGACGCGCGGCCTCAATGTCGTTTTGATTGAAGGCCGCGAGGTGCTTTCGGGTGAAACGGGACGCACTTCGGGCCATCTCGCCAACGACCTCGATGACGGCTATACGGCGATTGCGATGAAACACGGCGACAAGGGCGCAAAGGCTGCCGCCGAATCACATACCTGGGCCCTGAACCGCGTCGGCGAAATCTCGAAGCAGCTGGGCATTGAGTGCGAGTACCGCCATCTCCCGGGCTACGACTTCTCACAGTACCCGAAGAGCTCTAAGGATCACGCTAGTGACATGGAGACCCTCATCGAAGACGGCAAGAAGGCGATGGAGATGGGCATCCCAACAGAGTACCAGGAGGGCTTCAAGCTCAAGGGATGGCAAGGCACCATTGACCAGACCGACGCCGTCATATACCCGCAGCAGGCGACCTTCCACCCGACTAAATACGTCGCCGGCGTGCTCGAATTCCTCAAGCAGCAGCCAAACTTCTCTTGCTACACCAACACGCGATGTATCGATGTGCAGGAAAAGGGCGTCGAGGTTATGGGCTTGGGCCATAAGGATGTGTACGTGAAGACGGCGGACGGCAACACCATCAAGTGCGATGATGCCGTCGAGGCGACGTGCGTGCCTCTCCAGAAGCTTTCCGTCATCGCGGAGGAGGAGTACTACCGCACCTACTGCATCGCTATCCGGATTCCCAAAAACTCCGTTGAGGATGCTCTTGTATACGACTCCGCCGAGATGTACAAGTACATCCGCCTCACCGAGTGCGACGAGAAGGACGACTACATGGTCGTTGGCGGTGGTGACCACAAGGTTGGCCAGGCCGATACGGTTGCGCCATTCAAGGAGCTGGAGGAGTGGACACGCGCCCGCTTCCCGCAGGCCACCACCATTGACTACAAGTGGAGTGGTCAAGTCTTCGAGCCCGTCGACCACATGGCATTTATCGGAAAGAATCAGGGCTGCAAGCACATCTACATCATCACCGGCGACTCCGGTAACGGCCTGACACACGGGGTCCTGGGCGGTAAGCTCATCGCTGACTCCATCACCGAACAACCCAACACCTGGATCACCGCCTACGATCCCAAGCGTCTTGCCTCCATCGCAAAGTCAGCGTCGAGCATGCTCACCCACGACCTCCAAATCAACGCCCAATACAAGCGCTTCGCTCAATCTGACATCAGAGACATTGAAGACCTTGTTCCTGGCGAAGGTGGCGTTCTCAATCCCACAGCCGGCAAACCGCTCGCCGTATACAAGGATGAGGGCGGCCAGATCCACAAATTCAGTGCTCTTTGCCCACATTTGAAGGGAGTCGTGTGCTGGAATTCGGCGGAGAAGAGCTGGGATTGCCCGATTCATGGCTCGAGGTTTAGCAAGGATGGTGTGCAGCTTTGTGGGCCCGCGAAGATGGGCCTTGAGCCTGCGAGCGATAGTGGGGAGTACATGCAGCAGCAGGCTGTTCAGCACTGAGCGTGACGCTTACCGTTCATCCTTGGCATTCTCTTTGGCTTGTGATGCTGAGCTAGTGTGGTCCCTTCTTGTAGTAACGATGACCTGACTCAATCACCGTTGAAGACGCGATTCGGCTTGTCATTGATGTCAAGTGGCTGTAATCTGGTTTCTTGACTTCGGAACGTAAGAATCGACAATCCGGTTTACTGACAACTTTGGATCCTATTCGATGCTGTTTCTGCATATACGGATTTAACTATTTGGTCGGCGAGTCAAAACGAGTTAGGGATGTGCGCTGACCAGGGAGCTCGGACCTTTCTCTTTTGCGGAGAGAAGTCACTTCATTACCAGAAGAATTCTTTGGAAACTACTGTCTTTACTTAAAGCTCAAGCTATTTACCATCGCTTAATAAACATATGCTAATATCATCCCCGGATTCTGGATGCGGAACCCTTCCTGCCAGTGCTGCTTCCCCTGGTTTTCCCCGCATGCCACTAATTCCTTGGCGCGGAGTAGTGCATCTTCGGCAGTTACACGGTCCCTCTTGACCTTCACCACCATCGCTTTTCATGACTCCTTTTGCTTCAGCTTCGGAACCGCGGCTCTTGTCCTTACGAAAAAGAGCGTGTACTGTGTACAACATATGCCGGGCCCGGTTACCGCCTCCGCCAGATCCGGGGTTTAGCTGGCGTGCACGGCAGCAATGTACCGGGGTAGACGATGAATTCTGGGGTTTTTATTGGGGCATCGACGCGTAGCTTGCACCGACGCATTGGCGACACCTGTGCGTAAGCGGAGAACCTGGCTGTTGGGATGAAGGAGTTTAAAGAGTTGGGATCCCCCAGTGTCGTGGGCACTCCTCTCTCTTCCACCATTCCGCATTTCACAAGGGCTTGATAAACGCACTTCTGGTTGGCTCAGCCGGATCGCTGGCGGCGGAATCTTTCCGACGTTTACTATTTGGAGACGACCTCGGGAAGGTTTATTCGAACTTTGCGAGGGACTTGTGATACTTAACGGGAGGAACTCCAATCGAACCTCATTGAAAGGCCAGGAATAGCTCTCACAGCTACAGAACGACACATAGGAGCAAACATGGACGGCCGCGACTACACAGAAGAAGTACTGCGACTCATGTTCTCATCGGATGATGCCCTCACTAACATTCTATAGGAGCGGCGGCAGATTGAGGCCGAGCTTCACACCGAGATACTTCCCGGCACGGAAGTTATGGCTGACGTAGGCTCGCATCACTTCGTCAAAGGCGCGCATCGTCAAGTCCTTGTACCACAACCCAGCGATGACCCAAACGATCCTTTGAACTGGTCCTTGTTGTGGAAAATGGCTTGTATCACAGCGACATCCATGGTAACCTTCACGCAAGGGTTTGGGCCGCTGGCTCTTGCGCCCATGTTTCCTGCACTTATGGAGGCCTTCGAGACGGATCTGGCCGGTGCCGTCAAGTTCACTGGTGTGTGCATCTTGGTGCTTGGGTTTAGCAACTTCATTTGGTGGGTACTCTACATTCTTAGCTGTGAAATGTGTCTGACCAATACGCGATAGGGTTCCAATTAGCACATCTTTCGGCCGTCGCCCTGTGTTTCTCGCCTCTCAACTCATCAACTTTGGTACATCGATCTGGCGCGCCAAAGCAAACACATATGGCTCATTCATGGGCGCTTGCATCGTCAACGGTCTCGGTGCTGGACCAGCAGAAACCATCATGCCCGAAGTCATCGCCGACATCTTCTTCCTCCATGACCGCGGCAAGTGGAACACGCTATACTGGGTTGTGTATATGGGTTCGCTGATGGTCGGTCCCATTGTATCTGGTTCAATGACCGAGAGTGTCGGATGGCGCAGTTTCTGGTGGCTCAACACTGCCCTCATCGGCCTATCATTCCTGATGGTGGCCTTCATGTTCCCAGAAACGCGCTTCAAACGTTCACTGCCCGAGTCCGCTCTCGTTGGCAAAGAAAAAGCTGCTTCGATGGAAGAGAAACCAGGGGCGGCAACTCGCGAAGACATCAACAGCTCCTCGGATGCTGAAAAGGACGCCAACAAGATCCAGCAAGTCAACACCGCAACCTCCAATCCGCCCAACACTGCCGACTTAGACTTGACAGACACGGCAGCACGCGACCCCTATCTCGGCCGCGGCAAGCCCGGAAAATGGCAATGGGCGCTTTTCCAACCCAACGCGCACCCCTTCGGCACCATAATTCTCTCTCTCTGGATTCCCTGGAAACTCTTCGCGTTCCCCATTGTAGAATTCGCAGCGTTTGTCGTGTCCTGGTCCTGCTCCTCCTTCCTCACGCTAAACCTAACCCAATCCCAAGTCCTTGCCGCGCCCCCTTACAACATGGCGCCCATGACGGTCGGCTTCACAAACTTTGCCGTTATGGTGGGCGCCTTCATTGGCCTCTTTACCGCGGGACCGCTCAGCGACTGGATCAGCGCGCGGAGCACCAAGAGAAATGGCGGGATCAGGGAGCCCGAGATGCGATTACCGGCTATGATTCCCTACGTTATCATCATGTTTGTGGGCAATATCGTGGTGTCGGTCGGATACGAGAAGAAGTGGGCCTGGGAGGTTATTGTCATTATCGGGTATACTTGCGCTGGAATCCAGGTCGCTGCTCTACCCGGTATCGTGAGTACGTATGCGGTGGACTCGTATAAGCCGGTTGCGGGTAGTTTGTTCGTGGCGATTACGGTGAATAAGAATCTTTGGGGGTATGGGTTTAGTGAGTTTATTACGCCGTGGACTTTGGAATCTGGGTAAGTCGAATCCTGCGTTTCTTTTTGTTGATTTCGATTAGGAGACGGAGTGCTAATGGATGACCAGGTTCATCGATCCGATCATGACGAATGCTGCGCTCATACTGCTCTGGTGCCTTTTCGGTGTCTTGTTCTGGTGGAAGGGCAAGACATTCAGGCGGTGGAGCAAGAATAGCAAAGTGCATCGCCAGGGCGGTTTGTAACGCCACTTCCTGTCTCAGCAAGACGATGAGCGGTCATCAATCTATCAACCATCAAAACATTTAACTCTTCCTCACTCTGCTCTCTCATTCCTCGCCCACGGCACCTCTTCACTTTCCTCCCACCGCCCCACCATTCTTTTTCGTTTTCATCTCCTCAGCGATCCACTCACAATCATCCGCCCTACCATCCAGCTCCTCCCACCCATGCACCTCCATATCCTCCAAAATCTCATTATTCGCTCTCAACCACTGCCACAGCAACATCACCTCAGCCGTCTTGTACACCAACCTCCAATCACTCCACGCCGCCACCTCATCATCATCCAGCAACAAACAAACATCCAGATCAGTAACGTGATGCTTCATCCGCTCCCTCACCACCCCCGTCGTATACCCACCTGCCGGCGCTGCGATCAGCGTCGTGATCACATTTGGCAGCAGCTTCTCCCTCTTACTCCCGCCGTTGCCCTCATTCCCCGGTGCAGCAGGCTCGACGGGCACAGGGGCGGCCGGAATACCTGACGGAACCACATTCGGCAGCAGCTTCTCCCTCCTCCTCCTCCCGCCGCCGCGCTCATTCCCCGGCGTAGCAGCCGCAGCGGGCACAGCGGGTGCCGGAACACCTGCCCGCGGCGGCGGAGCCACATTCGGCAGCAGCTTCTCCCTCCTCCTCCCGCCGCTCGCATTCCCCGGCTTAGCAGGCGCAGCGGGCACAGGGTCGGCAGCGGGCACAGGCGGACCCGGTACATCTGCCGGCGGCGGCACCGAAGCCACGGTAATAGCCTGCTCCCGCTGATGCGAACTAGGCTTCATTTTCCATCCGAGAACCATATCATACCTCAGCACGAGTCTGATAGCCAACTGTTTCTTCTTATCATACAGTCTCGTCAGCGCACCTCTATTCTCCGCGATCTGATTGGGCAGCAGTGTGCGCGTCGTCAGGAACAGCACATCTTCCACCAGGACCCGTGGAAGCGCGCTGAGTAGCTTGGGCCAGTTTGTTTCTTTGCGCACGGGCTGTAGCAGTGTGTCGGTTATGGGTTGGAGGCCTGGTGTGGGGATGTGGGTTGTTGTTGCTGTTTCTTTGCCCCAGGCGAGGATCGCGTCGAGGCTTGCGTCTAGGGTTCCTGGGAAGGGCGATGGGGTCGTGGGCGGTAGGAGGTAGTGTGGCGGGAGTGGCGACGCCTTATTCTTAGTTTGGCGTGGCGCTTCTTCTGGTGCGATCTCGATGCTGATTGCGCGGACCGAGCGGGTTGTTATGCCGTTGCGCCGCGTGGGGCATGGTGTTGTGTTTGGGGTGTTGCTTTGTGTGCGGTTGCGGTTGTTGGTGGCGGTGGTGGTGCTTTGGGGGAGGGTGCGCCGGGGCGCCATGGCTGTGGGTTGAGTGGGGGCGTGGTGTGTGTGTGTGTGTGGATAGGAAGAGTGGGTTCGTCAAGACTGGGTAAGTTGCGTGGGCGGTGCGTGATGACGTAGGGCGAAGTGAAGGTGGAGGTGAGTTCGAAGTGAGTGAATTGGATGGCGTGGGTCTGTGGTCGGGGTAAAGAATAGTCGGGTTGTGCATATGATGGGTTATGACTGCAGCGGAACATGTGTTGCAAAGAAATAGTTTTGTACGTAGAATGGTGTGTACTGGGAAAAAATGGACTGGGACTGCGACTTTTTGTTTACTGTAGGATACATGGGGCAAGTGAAGGTGACTTCGTGGTTTCCCATCTCGAGCAACGAGTCCTCACCCCCTTCTACCCTCAAAAAGGTTTCCATGTGGCTATCTCACCAGACCTTATTTCCCTGCCTCACCTAGCATTCGTAGCCTCATCATCCGTATCTTCCTCATACTCCTCCCCAGCATAACCCAATTTTTCACTCAAACTCCTCCTCCACACTAACCCATGCCTTCTCCCTGAATCCCCTCAACACCCAATTGGCCATTGACAACCAACACGAAATCCAAAAAGAAAAAGAGAATTTAGTCATCACCCTCAGTGTCACTATCAGGAGCAGGCGATAGCGACGAACCAGTACCAAAAGACAGAAAAGCGGCAGCTTCACCCTTCGGTTGCGGCGCCATCCCTGCAGCCATCTCCAGCACCTCCAACAGGCCCAGTAACCGGGCCGCGCACGCCTCCATCAGCCCCTTCGCCTGCGTCTCTTCCTCAGGATTGCCCTTGGCACCTCTACTGGTACCGTGGACGCCGCGTCGGGCTTCGATGCCCGTCTCGATAGCTTTTCGCAATTTGTCGGTCGGCGTGAGAGCGTCTTGGTCTACCATGTACATGAACATCTGCTCGAGGACGAGTGAGATTTTCGCGTTTAAGGCAAAGCTTTGTGTCGTTCCTCTGAGGGGGAAGAGCTTCGTCTCGAAATCGGATTGAGTGGGCTCGTACAGGAAGTAGTTGGGTGGCTTGCCGCTTATTAGTGGATGGAGGAGGTTGGCGTTGGACGCAATTTGAAGACGGTCGGGCATTTTCGAGGTGGATATGAGGACTGCGTATGTGATTGTTGGGAGTTGGTTGAAGTCTTCGAGAATGTTGTCGCAGAGGTCGAAGAACGGGGTGAAGGAGGACGGGAGAGCTAGGGCTACTTGCGCGAGCTCCTTGGTGTTAGTATGTGTGCCGAGTTTTGGTGTAGAGACTTACGAGTGCGATCATGCGCTGGCGGAGCTCAATCGAATCTTGTCCCCCGAGTTGCTCTACAGCATCGCGCAGGTTTTTGATACCATCCTCACTTGTGGTGGAGGACGTATCGTCATCGGCATCGACATCCATTTCTGACACATCCTGCATCTCTTCGTCACTATCGTAATCGCCGATCTCGCCAGTCTCGAAGTCAACCTTGCCAACGGGCTGATGATCCTTCTTCCGCTGCGGCTCCAGTGTCTCACGGCTCCAGATCTCAGGATAGTCCTTTCGCGACTCAGGTGTTGCAGTCGCATGAATAGCTTTGACTATCCTACGCCTCCTTAAGCGTTGTGTGGGGATCGACTCGTCACCGACGATATAGTGCCAGACCAGGCTCTCCTGCAGTATTGCCTCCCGAACGTCCTCGTCTTCTTGGCTTCGCCTGACGCAGACTTCCCAGTCAGACTCCAAAAAATCGAGCATGGTGCTGACCCATAGCTTCCATCGACTCCACCGCTTCTTGTGCGCCACCGAGCAGTTGAAGGCCCATCCCACAATGTGCCAGAAGTCATCGGCGCAATACCACAAGCTCTTTTGGTTCGCAGCTTCCCCCGCAATGCGTTCCACGTCACCACCAAGCCTGGGTGAGAGACTCTCTGCATTCCTGTGGCCCGGAGCGCGCCTTCTATTGCGCTCCTCGGGGAAAGTGAAGGCTTTCCTTATCGTGGGGTATGCGGGGGCGTCTATCGTCGTATGCACACACTGCAGATAGCGTAGCGCGGCATCGGCCCCTTTTACGGCATCTGTTGATTGCGCTTTCGTGGTAAATTTCGGGTCTGCGATCATGGAAGAAGCATAGGCGAGGTATGCGGGCGGCGCGAGGAAGCCGATGTAGGGCTGAGCGGGGGTCGAGACGGAGGTACCGGCTGCGAGGAGACTGTAAAGGAAATCGTAGCCGCTGGCATCTGAATCAATATGAGCTGGAAACGACGTCAAACATGGTGTCGCATACATTGGCCGCCTTCGAGGTACGCTTTGGCGTGATTGGTGAGGTCATAGGACGTCTGTTTGGTCGGCCTCCTTTGTGCGCGTCGCGGTCTGCTACCTACGGCCTCGAGTGCTGGAGAGAGCGCATTATGAATATTGACAGCTGATGACGATCCTGAGAGATCTGGAATAGATGCCGACGTCGCAGCTTTCGCCATGGCAGCAGTGCGACGTGTTGTCGGCGAAAGCGCGGGACTTGGATAAAGCTCAAACGCGACCACGTGCGATCGCGCGCTCACGTGGCGGGCCTTTCCATTTCCGTCTTGGCGCTAATCCCGTCTCGTCTCAGACCAGCAGGAGCGTGGCGTTGGTGTTTTCAGGTGGTGAGATACACTGTAAAACTTCATCTTTCACACGCTTCTTCTATTTGCGCACAGTATAAGCAAAAAGAAACCATTATCTAATCACTGTCGCAGCGGATGTCCTTATTTGTCTACTGCCACTATGCAAAAGTTTGTTCCTTCACCGCTGAGGCACGCATCATCCTACTACCGCCCAATGACCCCCAAACAGCAAAAAGAAATCTTGTTCCGGTACCGGGAATCGAACCCGGCTCTCGTCGGAAGCTGACATGGGATATGAAAGCGACGGATGCTAGCCGATACACCATACCGGATGATTGATGGAGAGTCTTCAATTTTGATACAATATATTACTCAAATTATTGTGTCCCTTGCAATCCTGGGCAACGAGGGGCTATCTCGAAAACTTCCACGGTTTTGTTGGGCAGGGATGCATGATTCATCTTTGGGCGGGGCTGATTACGCCACCACGCATTCCAGGCTCGCGGCGACACGATCGAACACAGAGTCGGTAAGCTAGCGTCGTAGTACCAACAAAATGTACCGGATTGAAGGTAATAATTATGCGAATCTATTCTAAAAACCAGAACTTCAACTTCTAATGGATCATAATTTTCGCAGCCACAGCTTTCACGGTCGGCCTTCTCTAATAAAAAAAATCTCATTCCATGTGTGCTTCGAGGATTCCTTCGGGGACTTTCGGCAAATCTCCTCTCTCTTCGGGCTGCTTTTCTAGACACGAAAGCCAATACACACGCAACACACGTTACGTACATTGCAAGGAAAGGACCGCTCCAATGTTTGTTGGTTGAAATCTAAGATGCGATGCACCGGAGAATACTCCCGACGTGAGAAACAGTGTCAGCCGGTGAACTTTACACTACAGCTCTGTGCCACAATACATCTTTGTTTAAGCTTCATATACATCTGTGATTGGGACCAAACACTGAAAAACCCGCGAAGACTTCGACGCCTCTGCGACATTGAGAGGATAGCAATGGTGGTGCTGTGATGATGATGCGGCACTGTCTACTCCGTAATAAAGTGGATCATCTATCGCAAGGCCTGCTCATCACAGCAAGAACGTTCATTCTGAATTGTGGACCTTCACGCTGCAAACCATCCCAATCTTTGCAATGCGATCATGTGAGCCCTCAATGAGAGCCGTTATCGCATCGTAGGAGCTTCATAGTAGACTTGTAACGCCACTTCTGCTTCTTATTATGTATTTTCGCATCGTGTGATTATTGCATAGTCCACGGGTGCCCATGGGTTCGGCCCTATCCACGGTGCAGCGAAGGTTTTGTGATGGTGGCTGCCTCTTCAACACGACATTGGCCGATACCCCACTGATATGAACCAATCACACAGTAGAGCGACACCGGTCGACCTGCACAGATGATCTGATAAGATTAGATGTCATCGTGACTCCGTTAGCTGAAAACTTGGCAGGCGGTGAGGAGGGGCAGTTTGCGCTCGGCTCTTTCCTTTTGCTCCAGCACTGTCACACGGGCAGCCATATGCGTCGAGAGAACTACAATGATCGTATTGCCAAGATGATTTCTCTTAATAGTAGGGTCGATGGCTAATTCAAGAATATAGGAGTATGGGTAGATGCCGTGGGCTAGAGAACGTCAGGAACCAGAACAGCACCGAAGATCACGCAACCATCAGGGCCATCGAACTCCTCGGACGGCTCATCCCTCAGGCGGTCCACAGAATTGAAGCTTCTGCTTCGGCGGCCATTGCTACTTTTGACAACCCGGGAGTCATGACCGCCAAACAGGATACGAGCCAAGCCCTTGGCAATGCAGTCTCGCCGCACGGCGCATGAGCTAAGCGGGGCCTACGTTCACCGAGAGGCGAGATTGGATCTTATCAGATCATCTATTCTTTATCTGATCATTTAGCCGCTGGGCACTCCAACATACCTGGACAGTGGGAGTGCATTCCAAGCCGCCGGGTGGGAACGAAAATTTTCGTAATGTCGTTGCTATTGACCTTCCTGTCCGGTCACCGGAGTGTGGGTCGTGGGTATACTTAAGAATGGCGGTAGCTCCAGCAACCTGCATCATCCTTCTGCACATCAATCTCGTACCCTGCCATACTTGGCACGTCTTCGGAATCTTTGTTCGACTATGCAGCAACTCGGGACTGAAGCAGTGCAACCTGCACTAGGTTTCGTCCCTTCGAAGGAGATCGACGCCGAGAAGAACAGTGATGGGCAATTCCATGCCCGCGAGACGGGCAGTGATGGCGAGACCAAGTCCGTTGAGTCGGAAAACTTCCAAAATGGTGTTCAGCGCGTGCGCGCCATTACAGAAGTCTGGAGCAAGAAGTATCTGATTATGATGTTCATCTTGTATGTCACATCATATCCATTCATTCACTGGGAGAGACACCGACTTATTCGTGTATAGCCTGTACCTGGTCGAATTCGTGGCTTTCCTCCAGAACTCCGTCGACTACACACTCAACCCCTTCATCACCTCCGTATTTGGCACACACGGTCTTCTGAACGTCTCATCTGTAATGGCGACTGCACTTGCTGGCTGCATTCCGCTCGCGATCTCCAAGATCATCGATGTCTTTGGTCGCGTGGAGGGCTTGTGCTTGATGCTCATCCTTGTTATTGTCGGTATGGCTCTCAAGGCCGCCTGCGACAACGTCCAAACATACATGGCTGGTCACGTCCTCTACTGGGCTGGCCACATCGGTGTCTTGTACGTTGCGGACATCATGGCTGCAGACATCACCACGCTCAAGAACCGCATGATCATCTTCACCCTCAACGGCACTCCTCGTATCGCCGCTACATTCGCTGGACCTGTAATTGGCTCACGGTTCCACGCTGAGAGCAACTGGCGTTGGGCTTTCGGTGCCTTCATCATCATCTTCACCGGCTGTTGTCTTCCAGCGATTATAGTCATGATGATGATGTACCGCAAGGCTAAGAAAGCTGGCCTCATTACCAAGCAGAAGTCCGATCGCAATGTTGTGCAATCGATATGGTACTACTATGTGCAGTTTGACTGTAAGGTTCCACCACATTCATATCGAAGCACTCGCTAACATATACTATCCAGTCACTGGCATTATACTGATCATGGCGGCATGGTGCTGTTTCGTATTGCCGTTTAGTCTCGTCGCATACGCCCCGAACGGATGGAAGACGGGATACATCATCGCCATGATCGTCCTCGGCATCCTCCTCTTCCCCGTTTTCTACATCTGGGAGGCCAAATACGCACCCGTCCAATTCATACCCTGGAAATACCTCAGGAACGGCACCATTGTCGGATCCTGTCTACTATACGGCGTCATGTTCCTCTCTGTCATGTGCTGGAATGGCTACTTCTATTCTTACCTTCTCGTCGTCCACAGACAGACCATTGTCAACGCCAACTACATCCTCAACGCCTTTTCGCTTACCTCATCCGTCTTCAGCCCGCTCATCGCATGGTGGATCAGTTACTCAGGCAACTTCAAGTGGACCGCTTACACCGGTGTGCCAATCGTTCTTCTCGGTACCGCCTTGTTGATCCCGTTCCGCAACCCCTCCACTAACCCTGGCGTCCTTGCCTTTACGCAAATTTTGGTTGGCCTCGGAACCGGCTTCTTCGTGACATGCGCTAATCTCGCCGTCATGGTCCCTGTCACGCACCAGGAAATCGCCGCTGTCATCGCAGTCTGGGGTCTCTTTGGCAGTTTCGGATCGTCCATCGGTTACGCTATCGCTGGTGCCATGTGGAACAATATTCTACCCCAGCAGCTGCTCATGCGCCTCCCAGAGTCAAGCAAAGCCGATTACCTTACTATCTTTGGCGATATCGAGCTTCAGAAAGGGTTCGCCGATGGCACGCCGGAGCGCGATGCTATTGTTGGGGCGTATGGAGACGTGCAGCGCAAGATGGTTATCACGGGAGCTTGCTTTGTGCCGTTTTGCTTGGGCAGTATTTACATCTGGAAGAACATTAATGTTAAGAAGAAGGAGGAAGAAGAAGGAACTCAGACCAAGGGTAATGTGTTTTAAGTCGTCTTTAGCGATCGCCAAGGTCGACATGGTGGTGGCTCGGGGACTGGGAGAATGAAAACTGCATAATGAGATTGTATTGCAAGAATAAGCCGAATGAATTTCCACATGCTAAAACGGGTGGGCTGTGCTTTGCTTGTGAGGTCTTCTTCAAGTGATTATGACGCTGATGTTATGGACACTTGTATCGGACTCCTCAACGACCCAAGTTCACTCGCAGCGTGCAAGTTGCTGTCTGCTTGCGATTGCTCGTGTTGTATAAGACTCGATGCCGAATCAACCTTGCACTACAACCCTCAATATCACAGACTCGTCCAAGCATTTCTCATTCTCAACTCATCGTTTCCTTATAAAAAACAGAATCATCTCCATTTCTACCGTCTCTCAAAGAGAGAGAAGAAGGCAAAAAAAAAAACACGCCTCATTTTCACACCTTTTTCTTCCCACCCACCACCGACCGCTCCCCAACACCCCCCAAAAACGCCCCTCTCACACCCGCAACCCACACCGTAAACACCAAATTAAAAACATCAATCCCCCTCCACTCCCCCAACGCCAACCTCCCCTGCTGCCCCAACTCCACCAACTGCGCCACAACAAGCGCCACATCGACGGTTAGCGTCGCCGCCTCGACGACCCGCCACACTTTGATGTCGGGGCTCGCGCGCAACAGTACGCCGAGAATGATGCCCATGAAGCCGTACAAGATACCGCATTGGTAGATTAGCGCCGCGTGTTCGGGGCGGAAGGGTAGGATGTGCGGTGGTGTGAGCATTTCGAGGGCGGCGGCTGGGTTTAAGAAGCAGGTTGATACGCTGCAGAGGAGGCAGAGGGGGTCGATCCATGTGAACCAGATGCGGTAGAAGGGGTTGATGTCTGGGTGTGGCATTGTGGGTGTTTTTTTGTGGTATTGGGAGGTGGGGTGACTTGTGGTGCGTGTTTTGGATGTTGGGTGGGCGAGGGTTATGGGCATGGGCGTGGTTTTTGTACTGTGGCTATAATTTAGGTGTATTATAGTTGGGAGGCCTCGGGCGGTGTCTGAGGTAAGCTGAGCGGGAAGATTGGGTGGGGTAGTGGTACCTGAATGTTGCGCTTACTGTGTTTTTGCCACAGCGATAGGCTACGGTAATCAACTCTGGGTGTTGGAAGGCTCACTAGTGATGAAAGGAAATAACTATGAATGCATTCTGTTCGATGATGGTTGGATTGTCTCTTCTTGCTACGTGAGGGCGCTACGGAGGTGTACATGATCTGAAACGAGTAGAGCCGAAGTAGGACCGAGTCGGCTCGTTGGGCAGCGATGAGTAGCCAACGTTCCTACTGATACTCATGATCCGACACTTGGTCTGTTTCTTCAATTCGACTACATGTCTAGTTAGGCGCTTTTCCTGATGTTTATCTTTGCACAGACATAATATGTTTCCTACTTCCGTGAAAATAAAGCCCATTGGAAATTGGTGCGGGCATTCCACAATATCGTAGATCGATTAACTATCGGCATTTGAAAAATAGGCGATATCTACAGTCTTCCTTTTGTCTCGATCGCTTCGCTTTTGTAAGGACATTTGCATGCGGGCTCTAGGTATAGGTTGCGATTTTGCTAGCAGGTCTCTAAAAGGTCGCAGCTACTATTATTTCCTTTTTGTTAGAGACAAAAGCGATGTCTCCGATTCGGACTTGAACGATGCGTCGATGGTGGTTAACTCACTTGTTACATAGGAAGTTGTATGAAGAATCCCGTATATCCGCGGTATCCATGATTTCCCCTGCCTACAACGCAGTAGGTAAGTTGGACATGTCTTTCAGACTCTTCTCCAGCGAGGTCGGACCTGAACTTTGAAGCAGTTTGCCTCATGGACGGGTACAGTACCGAGGTAACTAAGCCTCGTCGAGAAGTATGTCCATCGTGCGGAGTCGTCTGCTGGGTGTGTAGGTAGACACTTCAGCTTTCGAACGTAGAGGCATCTACACAGTACCTAGTTGCTGGAATAGAGGAGAGTTTGTGCAGGGGAGAAGATGGCAACGCCTACTCGGGCCCAATGGCTGCTAACGCAGAATTTTCGCGGAAAGAGCGTAGCGAGGGCAACTTCGACGAAATTCTGCGTTAGCAGCCATTGGGCCCGAGTAATAAGTAGGTTGAGTGCCCGGGCAGAAGCTGAGGCGCACTGCGCCTTCATCGTCTAGACTAGATCTAGCTTAATGCGCCAAGGAACATTTCCGGAGTGGTACACCGTACACGGTTTTTATTATTGCATCTCCTCTTCCATTTCTCTCGAAATTCACAAGTTCAAAATAGTAGGTTCAGATTAGTACAAACGGGTGTGGTCGTTGCGCAACCACCTCCAGGCCCAGGGACACAAAAGGAGTGTTGCAGTACTCGTTCAACAAGCCCAAAAATCACAACCCGTTATTATTAATACATAGGTACATCCAATGCCAAATATGAGAACCAACGTTACAGAAGTAATCCAAACAGTACTCCGTAGCATGAACTATCGTTCAGCGACGCGACTTGCCCGAGGGTAAGACGCTTCCTTGTCCGTTACCATACGCCGTATCAAATGCATCATTACTCGAAAAAGCTCAACGCCCAGAGCACACCGAACCCTTTTCCTTGCGCGCGTTGTGGGTCGTATCCTCATGGCGCGTAAGATCGTAGGCGAGGACCCCCTCCTCACTCAAGCACGACCTCCCCGGGATACCCTGACAGCCCCACGCCCTCAAACCCCATTCCCACGCCCATCAAGTCAACGCTTAACCTCTCCGCATCGAACTGCATCTCGCGCTCATGGTCACCGTTGTACGTAGATGATGGACCCAGGTCAGGCCCCATCACGCTTTGTGCACGATAGTACCGTTGGCGCACCCAGCGAAAGTATACGGCAAGCGCGTCGCGGTGGTTTGGGATCCCGATGGAGGCGAGGGAGCGACGGGATGGAACTTTGACTGGGATGGGTTGTATTATTAGCTGGAGATCGACGAAGTGTGGAGGAAGCAAGCTATGAGGGAATGGCATGGAAAGGGGTGCGCATTATTCAGACTGGGGCGTTGATCGAGGCACGGCTGGTGATTGGTTGTGACTTGAACCCAAACGGGCAAATGAGATGGAGCGGATATGTGCTGACGCCGAACTTACTGTTGCGAGACATAGTCCACGGTGGCGGTTGTCGATGGCGTGTGGGGGTTTGGGCGTTGGGCGTGAAGATATTGAAGTTGGGTTCTTGTCGGGTTGTGACACGCGTGTGAGTGCTGAAGCGTTGATGGTGATGACTTCGAGTGGTGGCGATGGTCACAGCTTATATAGTCAGGTAAATCCGTGTGAGGTCCTTCAGGACGGCAGTCTGGCAAGCGATGATGCGATGTTCAAGGCGTCTGGGTTGTGGTGATGTCCCAGGCGATCTGATGATTCGGGCGACGATTGTACTCATCAGCTTGCGGGCCAAGTCAGTGTGGATGCGGATATGGTATGAGCAAGTAGATACAGACCCGTCCACGAGCCCCCTTATGACTGTCCAAACCCAATGACCGCTTTCACGGCCAAGAAGCAGAGCCTCAGATTCAAGGCATTCGCTCTTGGGATAGTCAGCAATCCAGCATCGCATGTTCCATGCTAGCGGCGTTTTCAGCGGCCGCCCGTAGGAGGAGTCTTGTCTCCGTGCGCACAGTCGTCGCAAGAGGTAAGCGCCATCTTGCAGCGCTGCAGTTCCCTCGACTCTGTACGAATCGAAAATCACTGCGGATAATAGACGGGGTTTGCCACCCGCGGCGTTTTGCAACTCTTCTGCTGTTGTTTCAGAAAACTTCACCGGCAGAGCGCTGCTGCAGGAGAAACACATGAGACCGTGGGCCGTGGGTGCTGGCCACGCACTGCACTGCACTGCTTGATTATACGCATCATAACCCCTTGATGGCATGCAACGCGAGTCACACGAGTGGAGATTCTGGAGAAGTTCCCAAGTGGGTGAGCTGTGCATGCATACGGTTCGGAGAATGCGGGGTCCTGTCAGGGCCGACCACCACACTGTTGCTGCCGTTGGCTCATTTGGCCCACACCAGCACAGACGACAGGCACGAAAATTTTCTGCTGTTGTCTGCGGCCTCAGTGCTCAGGCTTAAGTGCCAGCAAACACGTACGTAGAAACGTGAGGGGTAAGCAGTAGGTAATAGGTATGTATGATTGCTCGGTCACTCTGGCGGTCTGAGCGAGGCACTGCTACCACGAACAGGGGTCACAGATTCGTCATCGCCTTGCTTTTCTTTTTCCCCAGCACGTTCCTCCCTGTGTCCTCGACATCCTGCGCGTCCGGAGTCAGTATACAGTATCCTGCGTCGCATGCTTCCGTGAGACACGCCGTGACATTTGCGCGAGAGGCTGTGCCTAACAAGCATCACAGTCGTCCATAGTGCGAACAAAGTCTGATCGCTTTGGACTGCGGAGGTCGACAAGGCCTTGTCTAGGGCAATCGCCTTGTAAGGCTAATCGGTACCGAGCCGAACCTAAAGCGGAGGAGGGTCCGGCGATCATGTCCCCAGAATGGAGCGTGCCTGGAGCGGTGGTGCAGTGGCTGCAGCAGAGGGTACGCGCGGCAAACGGGGCCAAAAGCACTCTCTTCACACAGTCGCAATGATCCAAGCACGCAGCGTCTCTGCACGTACTCGCACTCGCACACGGTAGTATTGCGTCGTCGTAGTCGTCGCAACTGGCCCCAAGAACCCAGCGTGCCAGCAACCAGGCGCATTATTTGGCGTCACCTCTTGGATGAGGCTTAGGTAGAGATTGGTAACTCTTACTCGGCTCGGACGTATCCACACATCTCGGGCTTGTCAGGCCGAGCTGTCAGGCCGAGCAAAACCAACACCATGCTCGGCTTTGCGAAGCTGACTTGAACTCGAAACTGTTGAGCAGCAGGCGGAAGCGCACGGTCCGGTTGCCTTGGAGTGTAGGCAGTTGAGACATATCCGGATAGACACATGTACACTTACAAGAGCCTGGACCACGTTGGTGGCAGTATCCTGATAGGTAGTTAAAGCGTCTCAAACCCAATCCAACAGAGAGCATACCAAGGTAGGTCCCGGATTTCCATGTGACAAGATCGGGCTCCCAAATAATGAACAGATTGCGGATAAGAACAAATTAAGTTTATTCCAAGATGTTGAAGCCGCCAATCGATAGCTAAGTAGCGCCCGTCGGCCTGGCGCATTATCAGTGTTGTACGACTTCTCGCGCGTGGGTCGTGACACAAGAGCGGCCGCAGTCAGTCAGCATTTTGGGCGACTGAAATTCCTTATGACGCCGTCGTCACCCTCATGGTCGCACCAGCGACCCGCGCCATAACGTGACTTAAGCGCCGGTGGCGTTTCCGCGTTGGGAACGCCTCCAATTCTCTGCGGATTAGGGTGGTGGTTTGGACCGGGGTCGCGGGCTATCCGATTACTGTGTGTTGTCCCAGGGAAACACAAGGCTAGAGTTGACAAGAGTATGCTGCCGCTTGATCCGGAACTAAGACACTATGATGCGGCATGTAATGACCTCTCACTTGGTGGGAGAAGTACCGACACAGCAGTCGAAATGTGTAATTGTTTTTCCCCTGGAACATCCCGACAGCTTCGAAATTACCGGCCGCCTGGTCAACATCTGCAACTTCCTTGCACGTTCTTCGCCGCGATTGGCTTGTGGGAAAATAAAACACTCTGTATGGTGGACCGCTTTACGTACCACAAATCCTCTCCGTGGTTCTTACCGATCAAATCAATGTTGCACAGCGTCGGAAACGTGACCCCAAAAAAAAAGAGGAAAAAGAAAATCGGCGGCTGTGCATGCTGACCAGTCAGACGGGAGCGGAAAGAAATGCGATGACGACCAAATCGTACGGCTTTTTGTCTACTGTGTATGACCACCCTTGGTGGTTGGAGACGATTGTGGCAGTGCTACAAGCAGCTGGGCTCGGCGCACAAGTGCGCACTGCCATGATGAGGCTCCAAAATGCTGACTGAGCAGATTGGAAAACGCCATCTGCAGTCCCGCACTTGGGTTCGCATGGGCGCGAGACCAAACGGGAATTTGGTGTCTCTGTATGTCTCTGCTCAATTTTGACATGGGCTGGTGCAACCGTTGTTGGCATTCAATTACCTTTCATGATCTGTTCGCCCGACAATGTGTACATGACCATATTTCAAGACATTTTTGAACAAGTTGCTAGTGCTGGAATCGTGAATTACCAATGAAGACCTAAAAAATCAATGCTTAGAATCATGACCCTAAACTAACCGTAAATGAAGCAAGAGTAATAGTACGTTGAGGGAAACGGGTCACATGAAGTCGTCAAGCTCGAAAAGGAGGGTAAAGCCGACAACCACCTCCAGTAACCCAGCCAGCAGCGCTTCATGCGCATCACGCCTTGCGACGATCATGGTCAGAATAATGAAGAACGCCATGAGCACCGTAGCACCGAAAACGATGCCTTTGGTGCATGCAATCCGCAGTTTGCCCGTCTGATGCGCACCGAAAGATGAAAGGGCCATTGTCAGAATCATCAACAAAATAAGTCCCGCGAGAAGATAGAGCCGCGTCCGTGATAGCGAAGTGCTGGAAGGCTGCTGAACGAATGCCGTTGCCGTCGGGATTTGACCTTCCTCAGCAAGACGGAGCTGGTTCACGTCATGCTGAGTGCCGCGTCTGCGGAGGTAGGTTTTGTCTGGTGATAGGTGAGAAGAGAAGGATATTGGACGATCGCCGGAGAACATACCTGGCCCATCGTGTGCGGGTGCGATGGTGATGGCCGACTCTCGGTCCTCATCATGCGCGATTCTAGGCGCGTCCATGTGCTGAATGATTTGGACAACAGGCTTTTTATGTTTCTGCTGCCTCTCACGATGGCGTCGCGTCTTAGCTCTCGCGGCACCCCTCAGTGGTTCATTTGGGATCAGACTGGCCGATGCCCAGTCCCCCATGCCAAGTAGGTTGTCTTTGCGCGTCTCTTGACGCTGGGCTTCAGCTTCAGAGCCTGACCCATATGCGACTGAGAGTGATGACGCATGTGACGCTTTCGCTTTGCCTTTACCCTTATCGTTGTATACCTTAGTCGGATAGCGTGTCCCAAGGGAGGTAGGCTGAGTGGTGGCCGAATCGTCTTGCGTAGTGAAGACGTCTCCCGTGGGAGGTCCTAATGACAAGGAAGCCTCGTAGGCCGACGACGAGCCTCGATCAAGACGGATGATGTCATCCAGCTCTAGATCAGTACCATCGCGAAGTGCTTGCGTCAAGGGATTATCGTTGCGAAGGATAGTGGCGGCGGCTGAGGAGGAGGAAGAGAGGGCTTGTCCGCTCATGGGACTCTCGACGGAGGCTGCTTGTGCTCAGTCTTGGTCAACAACGGGGCAGAAGAATGGCGGTCGTACCCGCTGCCATAGCGGTCTAATGATGCGGCTTTCTTCGCTGGCGAGAAGCAGCAGGTTTGTCGGGCACATATAAACGAGTAGGACAGTGCTTGACGAGAGTGTGAGGGCGTTGCTGGCCAGCGGAAACGGTCCGAGGGAGTCGGCTATAGAGATGTACAGCAGTGCGAATTGTCGAGTTCGAGGTGGTCGCGCGTCCGCCGTCACTTACATAGGGAGGGGTGCACATCTTAAAGAACACCACCCCGGCGCCGAAATCGTCATTGCTAGGCTGCGGACGCACTGCTCGAGCTCCATGTCGGGAGCTGTGCAAGCTCCCACCAATAATCTGACGCGCCCAAGACGGGTAGGACAGGGGGGTTAGGGTGGAACGATAGCGACTGCGACGAGTCGGAACGACAGCTGGACAGTCACCACAGCCGGCGCAAGTGTGTCCATGTGGCGACTCTTAGCATTCTAGAATTCCGCAGGCATGCCCTGATGTCATTAGCGGAAGATGAGATGGTCCTCCGGATACGCATTGTCTAAATAGTAATATCAACAGGACTTGCACAAGAGAGTGGTAACGAAGAGGAAGACAGCGTCATAAGAGAGGTAATTGAGACAGACTTAGGACCTCAGAGCCACTCTCTGAACGTCCCTACCAGAAATGGATGCGGCTCCAAACCAACAGGAAGATCATCAAAAAACACGGGTCCAGGGTGCGAAAGCTTCTGGCTGCTGGTGCTGGTGCTGGTGGGCGGGCGCGGCGGGTGACGGCGCCTGTCAGCCCCAGGTCAGCGCCAGCGCAGCCCAAAGGTGAAGGCGCAGCGAACGGTTGGCGGCATCTGGGCGGCCGTTCATGGCTTGCTGCGGAAGATGGCGCAGTAAATGCGTCTCGACTTGCTCGACTCAATCCGGACGCCCCAAAGCTCAGATCGACGGATTGAGGGTTGAATTGCATCATCCCGCGCGCTGGCAGTATCGGCCTATCTTCGTGCCATCCTCGCCTCGGAAAATCGCCCAGAGGAACGAAGACCATCTAGCGGTATTTCCGATGCCAGCGACATTGCGATGACCGGATTACGTGATATTCAGGGTGGCCGCGGCTGGGCAGCTGGAAACATGAAAATGGAGGTGGAAGGTGACAATGATGCGTTGGTGCGTGAGGCTCGCACTGGGTGCAAGGTTTGCCAAGCCCCTTAGCGATCACGTGAAGACCCCTTCATCACCCCGAAAAGTCGTCGTCGCTCCAGCTCCTTGACGAACCGACACTAGTCCAGAACCTGTCCTGTTTCGCTTTTATACCCGCTATGATTGATGTTAGACTATCCGCGGGAAGGAGCACTTGCTTAGAACTGGAATCATGCTAACTATCCATGCCGACTTCATCAACGCACTGAACCGCCATTTAATCGTCCTGGCTGTGGCCCGCTCTAGAAACTTAATTTACCATCTGGGACTCACTCGCTTTTCTTAGTATACATGTACGCCCGTATCCATCTAAGGAACTCCATGGTACAGCACATGTTAGATCGCCGCATAAAGCGCTGCAAGTTAGCACACTGCGTCTTAAACTTTAAGCTCTCCAACGATCAAAGAGTAGAAGATCGGCTAAAATTCATAAATCTTGAGCTAGTACTACGCATATACATGCCCCTTTCTGCCTCTGGAATAACCCTACTTACATCTCGTAGAGCTCAATGATATTCATACCGCAACTAAAAAAGCTTCCATTAAACGCGTATCCTCACAAATCAATTTGCCGTTCTTCCATTTTCAATACACAATTGCCTTTTCTACACCTATTCCGCCAGCAGATGTGCACGCGTTCAACGCACGTGGCTCAGTTTGCGTGTTTCCAGCAAGCAAGCAGTGCGCTCGAAATGCTCTTATACGGCGCCTTGTTCCGTGAAAGTGTGCCAAATCCCTCTCCTTGCATACACTATACTGCATTGTTTGTTTATGACGCGAAACCTACGCGTTGCGCGATTTCGTCATCCATGGGCGCGAACTCATCACGACTTCCGCTTTAGGAAGACCGTGCGAACCTCTGCCTTGTCTTTGCACCCATGGGCACTCCCCATATAAAATGCCTCTCCCCGCCCCGCCCCTCCAATCCTTTTTCTTCTCCCGCCAGACCAACACCTGCCACCACCATTAGCACTTGCACAAGATGTCTTTCACCAACGTCAACACCGACATCGCGCCCGTGCCTGGCGTCACAACCATCGCCACCCAGCAGGTTTCCGTCAACATCGATATCGCTGACAGCGCCGAAAAGGGCAGCATTGCGCCCAATGAGAGCCAGGTCCTGGTCCCCGGCACGCCCCAAAACCTCGTCACCACCTCCGACAGCGTATTTCAGTGCGCAAAGATCCTCACCGAGAAGACCGCCCATCTACTACCACTCAGCACGTTTATGACTGGCCTCACATGCCTTAAGGCACTCTCCGAGATCTGGGCCGCGGCCGAGAAGCTTCCCGCCGAAAAGCTTCCAAATACTACACTTTACCAGGTCCAGAGCCGCGAGCTCTATCGTCAGGACACTGTGCTTGCAGATCTTAACGCCTACGCTGCCGGTGAGCAAATATCGGTTCATCGCACCATCAGCTGTATGTTAGGCATCGTAAATTGGATGCAAAACGACATGGACTTGAGGCAGAAGTGCCGTGTGCAAATCTCGCAGTCGCTATAGCTGCTCAAGGCGGGTCCGTTAGGCCTTGCCGCTCACTATGGCACCGCTTTAAGCATAAAGGATTACGTATTCAAGATCAAAGCACATACGGTCTGGGATACGGAGATGGACGGAGGGGTTGCTGCGCTTGCCTGGTTTGCGTACTGTTTTGAGAGCGCTGGGGATGGGATTTGAAGAAGCAATATGGTCTTTGATCTCTCTAGCCTTCCGACGTCTCGTTCTCACTTATACAAACTACTAATGATTAATGAAACACTCCTCTACTATTACTTTCTCGTTGTCATATCCAACCATGCACTCGTGCAAGATGTCTAGCTTTACCGTATATACTAAGACGGCCTCCATCTTCGCTTTAACTTATTACACCAGCAAAAAGATCCCTCGTTAAGGTCTCAGTGAGTGCCGACCCCAACGGCACTGCGGCAGGCGATAACTACTGCATCACAGTTGCCACTCCTTAGCGCAACACTACTGCCCACTCGACTGTCTTCAATTATGCGAATCTCCTGTCCAAGACACACTATCACATCACCGAGATGACGCTTATTCGAGGTCTCACAGTGCTGAAGCACCTGTGCGAGACCTGGGCAGCTACCGATGCCCTCGCCCCGTCGGCCCACCACCCAGAAACAGGTCTACCAAAGAACGAGTAGATTCGAGAGCTGCACCGCTAGAAATCTGTGCTAGCTGCTCTCGAGAGCTACCTAGCAGCCGAGCAGATTACCCTCTACCGCACGCTCAGCTATATCGTGGGCGCGGGGAACTAGATGCAACAAGGTGAGCAGTCTATGCAGGAGCAACGCTTTCAGATATCTTGTTCGTTGTGGGGGATGGTGGCAGGTCCTAAGGGGTTAGTTGCCAAATACTACGGGCCTATCAGGACAAAGGATTATCTTTTCAAACCAGAAGCTTTCACTATCTGGTTTGCGGAGGACGGCGAAAAAACCGCGCTTGGTTGGTTTGCCCGCCGGTTTGAGCGGTGGGGATGGGACCTCGAGAGGGACTATGTCCTCTGGTTCTGTTCGTACCTATCTTTTTGGTGTTGGCGGTTTTCTTCTCATTCTGCCGCTTTACTATCCACTGTAGCTGACGACGCGTCCAATTTTGCGGCTTTACTAGAAGTAGCCTGTTAGTCGTAGAAGCTGGAAACAATTAATGAATCACTACTCTACATTTGCCTCATGGTTGTCATCTTCAACAGTGATACAAGCCTTGACATACTCGCGTGAAGACACGATACCCCAAACAACATCCATACACATAGGCCGAGGGAGGGAGAAAGCAGATACACAACAAGATCATCCAGGTCTATTCATCACAAGCTCCATCGTCGCCCTCTCAAAGCAACATAGCCCCCTGAGGCACAAAAAGTATTTGAGAAGGCCGAGAGTCGGGCATAACAAACATGACCTCGTGCAGACCAATGCTACAGTTTCGACGACATCCCGCTCTCGTACTCCGCTAATTCATTCCTCGCCCCGTTCCTAGGACTATCACCAAACTCCTTACCCTTCTTCTCTCCTAGCTCTTCCTTGCTCTTCCACTTCCACGCCCGATCTTTTTCTTCGCCGTTACTCAAGCCTTTGAGTACGTTGATCATGTACGCGCCAGCTACGGGTAAGAACCTGTATGACAATCAATATTGCGGCAGACGTTAAAGTTGTGGAAGTGACGTACTTGTAGGAATGGAAGCTACCACCGACAGCGATATACAGATTCGATAGTCCAGAGTGCGGATGTTGACACATGAGCCAGTCTTCAGTCGGGGTAACAGCGTCGTAACATATGCGCCACCGGTCTGGTGTCCTGTTGTGCGTCCATTCCGGCATCGCGTCTTGCATGACTTTGGCGCTCTCGCGCTTCAGCTTCTCGGGCACGTCGTTCTGGTCTCTTGGAGAGGGTGCGGTGATGTGGTGTCCGGAGGGTGTGGTAACTTTGTTAACAATTTCCGTCTTTAGATCGTTGATTTTCAGCGTTCGGTTTGGCTGCGAGGGCGGGATGATGTCGACCTCGCCTTCGATAACGACTACAGGCAACTTTGAGTCGATCATGTCCTGCGTTTGCTGCTGATCAAGGGTGTAGTATGCAGAGACGCGTCCCACTGCTGTGACTTGGCGTTCGATGCGATCTTGCGCCTGGATCTTTAGGGCATCTTCGATGGGTGACAATAACGCGCTCGTCCACGCTCCAGCTGCCAAAACGATCTTTTCTGCTTTCAAAACCCGGCCACCCCTCAATTTGACTCCTGCAAGATTTGTTCGCTTGCTGTCAAGTAATAGCTCTTGGACCTCCCCTGTCACCCTCTTTACTCCACTTTCCAGTGCGACCTTTGTAAAGCTCCTAGTCGCTTTTTCAGCATCGCACCATCCAGCTTCAGGGTTGAAGTAGCCTCGCCCAAGATTTTCGCTGTTCAGACCCCGTGTAACATCATATTTCTCCAGCTCTTCCGGTGCGACATCACGCGTATAGTCTCCACCTCTCTCAATAAACGTCTTCCTCACAGCATCGCCAAAACACCCGTCTTTTTTGCCTAACACAACCCACCCAGTCTTGTGAAAGTGCCCCTGGACTGCAATGCTCCAGAACCAGAAATGTATCGCTTCGTTAGCAAGGTTGCAGTACAGATGTGATTCGTAGTCCGTGCGAATGATGCGATTAGTATCGATGGCTGCTGCATGCTTCTTCAGAAGAGGCGCATTGGTATCCCAACGATCGACGAGAGTGATGCGGGATGGATCTTTATACTGTTTGCTGAGATGGTACGCTGTTGACGTGCCGAAGTTGCCAGCGCCGATGATGAGAACAGTTGGTTCTTGATCTGACATACTGTGAAAGAGTTTGGGTCTAAGAAAGGTATTGGTCTAGGACTGCGAAGTCGATAAGACTTCTCGTAGTATATGAGCTGCGGGCGCTAGCGTACTACGGTGGACGATAACGCTTAGTCGGGCATTAATTCAATTCTGACCCCGCACCTAGAAAATCAAAACTGAAAATTTATTTTTTGCAAGCGCGCAACATCACTAAGTTAGTCACTTCTAAGTTGTACGACAAATATAATTTAGTGTAAATTTATAGTTTCCTAGACTATAGAATGCATAAGAATGTAATTTCTTTATTAAGTTGAAAATAGTGCAGTCTTGTCGGACTTTGGTGAGGAGGACCAAGTCGGCACGTTGACCGATTAGAATCCAGCTAGTACCTCTTTGGGTATAGGGTGCAGGGATCTAAGCGAAGGAGCTCGCATTCCCTTTGCGACTTTCTGTCTTCCTGCAATAGTTTAATTAATCAATCAACACAGTCGCCTCTACAGGCCCTAACACTACACCTCGATTCCAAGTGTACCTTAGGTAGTTTCCTAAATCAGCGATTTATTTCAACTCTTAAGGTCTTTAGATAGTTACCTAGCTATATATATTACTATAACTAGTCTCTATACAAAACTATTCTTTGCATACCTAGCATAATAGTAATACTATTGCTAGTAGTAGTGGTAGTGGTAGTGGTAGTAGTGTTGTACGAGCGTGGTGGTGCGCGAAAAATTTTGATTTTCAGTTTTGATTTTCTAGGTGCGGGGTCAGAATTGAATTAATGCCCGACCAGGCGTTATTGTCCACCGTACGCTAGTGCTGCGGGGTCTTTGCGGATCCGTGATGGTAGCTTGGCTGCATCGGCCCTGAGGATTAACAGCTCCCGTCGCAATAATCTCTATCAGTATTACTAATCTGAGTATATCGGTTTGATCCTTCCTGATTCAAAGTCAGTATTATCGGCATATGAGACCCAAATGTTCCCCCGACGGGCGTCAAAAAAAAGTAGCCATGGAAGTGCATAAGCCGATGACCCACTGGCGCAAGAAATGATAGTATTGCATCCGCAACGCGCCAACAGGTGTCGAAGGGACAACTAGCACCAGGTGTTACAATAATTCGTGAGACTGTTGCGTCACCAAGACTCGGTAGTAAGCTATTGTCAGGATGAGTTGGTCAGCCTCGCGGAAATGCGCACACTCATTCATTGTCTTTTCTTATCTGCGGATATGAACACCACCTCGTCACGCTTGGGAAGATCTGGAAAAAATTGAGATCTGTTGTGGATTCGGTCCTCGGGAGAGTACAGCGCTGTTCCAGTCGCGCCGAGGATGAAGGAGCGAAGGTTGCCAACTTGTCAGGTTGCAGACTGCTTGCGAGGAAGCCGCTACCTACCGAGGATCACGCCATTGCCCCTTTCCAAACATTTCCGTCGAAACCTCACCACGAAACTATGCCTATCGCACATGCTCCTTCATATCGAAGCAGTGGCGCTACCTGTCAGGTTTAACAAGCCTTATTATGCTTTCTTCTTTTAGTTGTCGTACCGGCCACCGCAATGAGAGATGGAAGCCCGCTTTGATGGCTGGCAAGGATGTTTGCACGAGTCTTTTCGTACGACGAGTTATCCCGTTCAACGAGAAAGAGCTGGGTGTTCGGAAACTTAACGTTTTGCTTCATGCACACGGCTTTCGGCAAAGCATCTGGCATCGGGAGAGTAACGATCTCATGTGCGCGACTGTACCCGTCGAGCGAGGGTCCCCGACAACTGCCTATATCTCGACGATGTCAGCATTGAATAGGCTATGCTTCCCCATACACATTGGCTCTTTGCTTTGTGGTCTACACACTGTGTCGTTGTTCGGTTTCATTCATACCGAGAGACGGCAATCGCCGCAATCCTGTATACATGCCCGAATAGGTTAGCGCCATTGCACTCACTCGGCTAACCTTCCTGCTTGCTGAGGTTGAAACGTGTCTTGCACACGAACACGAAGACAACGCTGCGCTGTGTGTTTTGGTATAAGAGCATAGGATGCTGCTCTGGGTGGTCTTGCAACAAAGAGCCGCAGGAGATCATTACAGGAAAATAACTCGCTCAACACGATCGTATTCAGTCGCGCCTTCGCGGTAAGGCTTGGTGACTCAACAGCCCCACCATACTGTAAATCCTCGAAGCAAAAACAGCAAACTCTCAGAACCACACAACAATGCCACCAAAGATTCATCTCATTCGCCATGCGCAAGGAGAGCACAATGCTACTGCACGTCTAATCCTGCGCTGTCCTGCTCCAAGATTCAACGCTAACTTCAGCTTAGCGCAATTTCAGCACTCGCGATGCCCTCCTGACAGCGAAAGGCAAAGAGCAATGTCGCACTCTCAGCTTAACGTTCCAAAACCACCAGAACATAGACATCGTATTTGCATCTCCACTCCGTCGGACCATCCAGACTGCAGCCTTGAGTTTCGGGCCGGTACTCTCACGGAAAGACGTGCCGTTGGTGCTACTGCCAGCATTGCAGGAAATCAGCAACCTAGGCTGCGATGTCGGAGTTGCGGATACTGCAACCGACGTGCAAAAATTACTGCCTGAGTTGTTCGCAGAGGGAGAGCTGGACTTTGATATTATGAGCAAGATCGATGCATCGGCCGTGACAGCGGGCTGGAACACCAAGGTCGGGCGATGTCGCAAGCTGAACTTGATGTACATGCTTAGGTACTAACACGGTTCTAGGAAGGCTATTTCGCGTATGAGAAAAAAGCTATTTCGAAGCGTGCCGCAGAACTTCGGAACTGGCTGTGGCAGCGGCCTGAGGCGCATGTAAGTTTATGATTTGGGGTTATCTGCGAATAATGTATGCTGATAGAGCAGGTCATTCTTGTTACTCACGGCGCTTTCGCGCACTTCTTCGCTGAGGACTACTGGAACGTCGAAGACCCCATGCTGGGTACAGCGTACAGGAACTGTGAACATCGCCAGTTCGTCTTCACACCAGAATCAACTGCACAAGATGCCCACGTGAGCGAGACGTCGGAAAGCAAGCAGAGTAGAGGTGCACAGGAAGTCGAGTCAGACCCACACGTTGTAGATGAGTTGTTGAAAGCCGCATAGACGAACCGTAGTTGAGCCGATGCTTTCACTTTCACTCCGCGAACGGCTGTATCGTGCCGTACAGACGGGACATTATTAGATGGAGGATCCATCAAGAGGTATCCACCTACCTCTAGCAAGGTGCTCGGTCGGTAGAAGGTTTTTACATATACTGGTGTGGCGACTGGCCATTTTAGCATGCACTCCGCAGAATGCTGGGAAGCAAAGATAAGCTTGCATCACGCGACAATTTACATTAATTTTCCGGAATTCTACACTTGACGCCCAGGACCAAATCACCGAGCCGTATGTCGTGTATTACCAGGTTTGGTCTAGGGAGCGGCAAGCATCGGAGAGCGTTAGTCAGAGTTTGCTCGGTGCCTATTCGGGTAATTTGGACAAGCCCCACCAAGGCCCGGGATGGCGCGGATCGAGAAGCTTAACACACCCACACACACGCACCGGATATGCAAGCCACCCAGAGCCCTACCCGCGGGTTGCTACAAGCCTCTCTTGCGAACGTGGTCGTCACTGTGCTATACAAGGCAATAGTCGCAGGCTCGTCGCGTGAGCACTTCACCATCTTTCTCGTTGCGCGTGTGATGTCACTTCAGACTGAACTCCGAGCGATGTCACCTCAAGCACGTCCCTATCCTTACCACCCAGACTGCCAAAATTTGTAAACTTTTACGTCAATTGGCACGCGCTATGTGGACCTCATCATCAACCGCTACCGGCCTTGCCCCTGCCCTCACACGGATGAGGGTCAGAGCGGTGACCGGTTGAACGCTCGATAACAGCGTCGTAGCTTCGGTCAAGAACGTGCGGAGAGATAAGGAGCTTTGATTTAAAGATGGAAGCGCGGCCGCTGACTTGACGGACGCCCACCTGCTTGTTGCTGCGTTCCACGGTTCGTCACAACGTTGATATCGAGGCCAGTTTCCGCTCCGAGCCTTGGACCAGTGACCTGCACTGCGACTGCTGCTTTTGGGGAGACCATCGATTAGCCTCGAAGAAAGCGCCATACAGCAAAAAGTTGCGACTGCCCGTCGATTTGGGAATCTTTTCTCTCCTTTTCCTCTCTATCTCTCTCGCACATGATACATCGTCGTCGCTCGACAGTACCACGACGAACATCGATATCGAACATCATTCTTTCAACATGCAGGAAGTACCACACGCCAACAGCTTAACTACGGGGAATCCGCAGCCATACTACGCTACCCAGCCAGCCAATGGCGTTGATAGTAGTGCCCCCGCCCCGCACTACGCTGGACCACCCACATACCCCCTCGACGACCTTTCGTCTGACGGAAAGAAGAGCGACCCCGAACTTGCGATTCCCGCCGAAAAGACATCCACCTTGCAGGAAGGATCAGAGAAGTTTCACCGCCTCGGCTGGAAACAACTCACAGTATGCCTGATCGTTGAAGCCATTGCGCTCGGCTCCCTGAGTATTCCCAGTGCGTTCGCGACACTCGGCATGGTTCCAGGAGTCATTATGTGCGTGGGCCTCGGTCTTGTCGCAATTTATACATCCTACGTCGTCGGGCAGGTCAAGATGCGCTACCCGCACGTCAGTCATTACTCTGATGCAGTCGAGATCATCTGGGGGCGCTTCGGAAAGGAACTCGCCGGTGTCATGTTCGCCCTGTTCTTGATTTTGCTTGTGGGATCGCATGCGCTTACCGGCACCATCGCTTTCATCAACATCATCGGTGACTACGGCACGTGTGCGCTCGTGTGGGGCGTGGTTTCCATGATTATCTTGCTCATTCTCGCGCTGCCACCGACATTCCACGACTTTGCTATCCTGGGCTACATCGACTTCATCAGCATCATCAGCGCGATCTTGATCACCATCATCGCAACCGGTATCCAAGCACACAACGCCCCGGGCGGTCTCAACGCGGTGAACTGGTCCGCATGGCCCGCACCCGGAACCTCGTTCTATGAAGCTTTTCTCGCAACCACAAACATCATTTTCGCGTACTCCTTCGCCGTCTGCCAGTTCTCCTTCATGTCGGAAATGCACACTCCCACAGATTACGTCAAGTCCATCTGGGCGCTTGGGCTCATCGAGATCTTCATCTACACACTGACAGGCGCGCTCGTGTACGCCTTTGTCGGTCAGAACGTCGGATCCCCCGCTCTTCTCTCCGCCGGTGATATCGTATCCCGGATAGCATTCGGTGTCGCTCTGCCCGTCATCTTCATCTCTGGCTCCATTAACGGCACTGTCGTAAGCCGCTACATCATGGACCGCGTCTTCACCGAATCGCCCATCCGGTATGTTAAGGACGCCAAGGGCTGGGCTGTCTGGTTCTTGCTCATCTCGATTGTGACCATTATCGGCTGGATCATTGCTGAAGCCATCCCCTTCTTCAATGCACTACTCGGTCTCATCTCCTCGCTTTTCATTTCTGGATTCACGTTCTATTGGCCGGCACTCTTCTGGTTTCAGCTTATTAAAGAAGGGAAGTGGAATATCTCGGCTAGGAACATTGCGCTGAGTGTGTTGAATTCGTGTGTTCTTGTCATCGGGCTCGTGGTCCTCGGTGCGGGCACTTATGCCTCTGTGGAGGATATTATTACACAGTATAACTCTCGTGCTGTCCGGAGTCCGTTTACTTGCTCAGCTGTCTCGTACGCCTAGGCAACGGGTTTGCTGTGGTACACTGTACATGTATATATTTTGGAAGCCTATCCCTCTAAGAAAGGGATTTGGTTGTGATGACTTATGAGCCTTTGCTTTTTTTAGCATAGCGATTGCAGGAGTCCTATTTACGATTACTCCAGCTACTTTTAATGTGTTCGCTTGATCTGCAGATTCTTTGAGATCGTAGAACAGGTACGAGTGATTGACATGGTGCGATACCTCCTATTGTTCCGTTCACTGAACAGCTAGCGCACTTATCCACACAATATCACCGCCCGGAAACCTATCCCAACAGGTTCGCTAAGAATTGATATATATATGTACAGGTCTTCGAATTTGATTTGTTAGTATCCTGGTGTGCGAGATCTTGCTCTCCATCTGTGTAATCGGGAATGTCTCAACGTCTGGCTTGCGCAACGCAATACTGAACAATGCCGCCTAGAACCTAGAGGCCTCCCCAAGAAAAACGTGTCGAACGTTTTCAAGCATTCCGCAACCTCATCAGTCGCGCTTGCTTCCCAGTTTTCACGTTCACTTCGGGTCACGGCAGGTCTACTAGTCCGCATTCGGACTAGGGCGGCCATGACGCAGCCAGTCTCAGCCCTGGGTCGACCTCCGGAGTTTGACTCAACGACAGCTAGACTTGCGACTACTATATCGCTCCGCAAACGCCATGGATCATATAGTTCCTGGCTTCGTTGCCCTTGGTCTTGCGAACAGGGCTGCAAGGGATTCACCCTCTACCGTGGGAGGAGAGTTGATTGGCCAAACACCTACGGAATTATCGCAGGACGTGTCTGAACCAGAGACCTACCCAACTATGCCAAAACGAAAACGCGATACCGAGGGTGATGTGTCGAGCATCCAGCCGCAAATACCTTCGGACCCTATAATCGACGCTCTCCATAGCTTCATACAGCAGGAGCGAAAACGCGACTTCCACTTCCTCGCGGAGTACAGCCACAAATACAAATACCAGAAAGAACTGCTCGTCGTATCCAAGGCGGATCTGACGGAGGCCAAAGCTATCCACAAACCCAGTCTCGAAACGTGGGACGTCTGGTACACCTTCACCGAGCCGCTCCGCTCAGATGGGTTTTCCCGGACAGTCGCGATCGAGATACCGCCCGCTGCCAATCCAACAGTTGCCAACACGACTATTACCGAACTGGGTAGGAAAGGCTACAAGACGATACGGCCAGCAGCAGACTGGATCCGCAACACGTACAGCTCCCCAAACGACATGTGGTGCATGCAGTTCACGGATCAGCAATACGAGGAACAACGTCTATGGTGGTCCAACACCGGTCAATCTTTCCGCCTCCTAGACCTTCCCAGCGAAATGCGCGAAGCCATCTATCTTCAAATCCTCGGTCGCATCGCCGTGCCTGACATCGTGGACAGTCAGACTCAGCCCATAGACAAGAAGCTAGTCATCGGTTTCGGACATTCTTACGATAAAGCCCGACGCATCGGCGCGAATCGCGATCCCGATATTGACCACCCAGACCTGACCATCATGCGTACGAGCAGCCGAGTACGTGCCGAAGTCACAACAGTGGCGCACCGCGATACTACAAAACGCTTCACTGCGCTCCGGCCACGCGAAAAGAGAATGAACCCCAAAACATGCCCCGCGGATCTCTTCTCTCGCGCACCCAGCCTTTCTCCAGATCCTACATTCCTACGACATGTTCAGCTCGAAATGACAGCGAAACTTTATTTCCTCTCCATCCGTATTTTGCCTCGGCCCGGAAAGCCATTTGCGTCTGCCACTGCAGGATTTCCCACGGTCATGCCACTCGAGACATTGAAGCAGTTCACAGGCCTTCAAACCCTAGATTTCCGTTTCATCAGCCCCAAACACGAAGACGCCAAGTGTCCATGGTCCACTACTGCTGCATTGCACTCGTGCCAGAAGACATGGATACACTGGTACTTCCTATTCGCGTGGCCGCGCCTCAAGGCCGTGCAAGACTTCCACGCGAATCTCCCGACCCCCCATACGCTCAAGTTTACGCTGAGTGGCTGTGTCAAGAGCGCCACACGCCGCTACTGGGAGTACACCCTCAACGACAAACGAGTCGACCATACGAAGACCATCCGCGCCATGGAAACTAAGCTCCGGCATCGGGCGACCAAAATGGATATCAAAGATATGGTCAAGTGCGCTTGTGAGAATCCTTGTGCGCCCATGGGTGGAAAGCGCTTGTTTCAGTGCAGTGAGTACGAGGTTCGCAGAATTGAGGGATTGCAAGAGGAGATGGATAAGTACTATTGGGATTTCGAGGATGAGGCGGAGGAGTAGGTGAGCGGAGCAAGTAAGCAAGAAAAGGTATCTTTTGGGCTATTCAGCCGCGAATATCGACGTGCTTCAGGTCGAAGCGTTGCGGAAATGGGTTCTTGGTCAGATGCTAGGCTGGTATCTAATGATATCTTCGCAAGGCGCTATTATCTACTGTGTGTCTGGAATGGCAAAGTCTACAAGCGCACTGTGGCTAATAAGGCAACTGCTGAGGGGGATGAGGGTTAAGATCGTTTGATGGCTGGAAACTAAGATCGAAAGGCTGTAGCTTCCAGGCTTTCTCCATTAGTATAGCGATGTTGATGTCTGCTTTATAGCCGTTCCTACTTACACCATATGTGGCACACATCAGGGCGTGTATATAGCACACCATATTGTGGAAGAATTACCGTTCACGATCCGACGACACGCACCGTAGAGAGAAAACCGCGGTAGCGTATTATTGTACGCGTGAACGAAAACTTAGTAATGAGTGTTCGTTACATTGTTCTTTCATCCCACCTGTTTGCGAAGCTTTCTTTTAACTTGCTCTTTCGAATTATAAACAGTTGGGACACTGGTTCGCTAAAGCTATTTGCCTTGCACACTACAGTCATATCTCTTTATATATACCTATTTGAAGTCGGCGTATATAGGTTACACTGTTAGTGCGGCCTCATTCTGCATCTGGTATTTTCACTCCCGCCTTCAGATTAGCGAATAGGGAAAACGAATATGCGCTCGACGATCGAAGACATGCAACACTACCCTTTTATTTCCCTCAGGATCTTGCGAGCCACCGGAGAGGGTACATCGCTATCGTAGCGTTCGAGGTAGAGAAGAAAGCTCTCCAGGTCTTTCGGCAGCAATAGCGTGCTTGGTTCCACATGAACGTGGTTTCTGTGAATAAGGAGGAGAGAAAAGAATATCCGTGGTCGCCGTTAGAGGAGGCGACAGAAGTGAATTGACCTTTGGCAAGGACTCGACGGGCTCTCCCAAGCGACAGCTGTTTCCTCCTTTCAAAAACGGTACTTGGCAGCTCCCACAATGGGCAATCGCATCGAGTGAAAGACGTACCAAAAGGATTCTTCTTGGTTAAGGGTGAATGTGGCTACTTATCAGTGCACGAAAGCTCCCGGAAGCGCGTTACCCGGAAGCGCGATACTTTCACTCACGAGTTTGCTCTGCTCGCCTGGAAGACTACTTCGTTCTGTACGTCTCTTCCTCCTCTTGCTAACTATTCCACTGGTCAACCACTAGAGTCAAAAGTCCACCTACTGATCAACTACTATACTCACTGATCAGTGCGCGAAAGCTCCTGGAAGCGCGGTACTTTCACTCACGAGTTTGCTCTGCTCGCCCGGGAGACTACTTTGTTCTGGACCTCTCTTCCTCCTCTTGCCAACTCCTCCACTGAACAACTACCTCACTCGAAAGCCCACTGGCAACAGATCTCCGAAACTAGAACTCTCACCACCACCTCAACCATCAAAGTCATATCCAACCCCATGCATACTGCCAATACTATGCCGCCCGCTATGGATGAATCCATCATCGAATGTCATCGCGGTCGGAAGGTCATCCTCCTCCCCAAGGACCCGCCCTCTCCATCCGACAACGAGGAATTTGTCGTGGTCCCTTCTCCCGAGATCGCAATGGACCAGGCAAGTAGACTCTGGCGTCTCCAAACGTCATACCAACTAACAAAAATACGCAGGCCATGTGCGTCAACGAGCTCCTCCTCTACTGCGCCAACATAGTGATGCCGCGCACGCCCCGCACGTGCTACACCGCCCGAGAACTAGGGGCTATACTTGAGGGACTCGACACACTCCGGATGTGTTCTGAGCACTGGTCCTCTCCCCCGTCCAACCTCGACAGCATGCTGGATTTCATGCACAACCTAGACCACCGGCGCCAGTGCGCGCTCACCAAGGTCATCAGCATCGTGCTCGGTACGCAGGATTGGCCTGGTTTCGAGGAAGAGGCGCTGGAGAATGAGGACTTTGAGATCTCGGTCTTGGCTTGGGTGGTGGCGTTGGGGCCGCGGGGGCTAGTGCTGGGTCGGTTGGAGGGGAAGAACGTAGCAGCCACACTGTTGGCAGCGGAGGAGAAGTGGATCGTTGGACATGAAGAAAAAGATGGGTATGCGCGTAAGAAGCAGGCACTGCGGTGCTTTGCTGAGGGCGTGCTGAAGTGGAGAGCCACAGTTGCCGAGGGAGGGTGGTAACTGGAAGGAAATGGGGGCGAAGAAGTAGGACGGTGAAGAGATTTGAGTAGACGATTTTTCCCGAACTCTGTACCCGAGGTACATGATAAGGATATGACTGATTTCACGTTATTGAGAGACCTCGATGACGATGCGCATGGAAAGAATCAACGTTTTTGTTAAAGGAAGGCCCTCATGGGCCCAATGCAGCTGATAGCCTATGGAGAATATTAGTATTTTTCAACCCGCAACTTCAAGAACTGAATGTGATTGAAAAAAAGGACCAAAATCACGAACTGTATCTTTGTCATCCATTCTCAAAAAGAGCTCTTGTCCATCCTCTACTCCTTGACCCTAACAACTACCTTCCCAAAATGCCCCCCACTGAACAAATACTTGAACGCCTGATCCGCTTCCTCAAATTTCCATACCCGATCTACAACCGGCCTAATCTGTTTCTCTTCATAAAACTTCAGCATCCTCTCCAGTTCACTCCTCGGTCCATTCAAAATGCCCTTGAGCGTAACATTCCTCTTCAAGCAAAGCAGATTCGTGTTTGTGCGATCAGCCGCATCGTCTTGCTTGCCACTTAAGTAGCCAATGCAGGAGATAAACCCGCCGAAACGCACGCAGTCAAAGGACTTGCGGAGCGTCTGCGCGCCGCCCACTTCAATGATGATGTCAGCACCATCATCGTTCGTTGCGGATAAGACGGCGGTTTCCCAAGAGGGGTTGTTGCGGTAGTTGATGGTGTGTTTTGCACCGAGCTTGGATGCCCGTTGGAGCTTCTCATCCGATGAAGATGTTACGATGGCATCTGCGCCTGCTGCGGTGGCGATTTGAGCGGCGGAAATACTGACACCGCCCGTGCCTTGACATACGACCGTCTCGCCCTTGCCAATGATTTCGCCTTTGGGTCGCATGCAGTTCAAGCTCATCCAAGCTGTAACCGCTGCGATGGGAAGACATGCTGCTTCGTCGTCGGACAGGTAGTCTGGGACTTTGACAACGCCGTAGGTGGGGAAGACGCGATATTGTGTCAGAACTCCGGGTGCGGGACCTCCGAGAGCAGCAACAAGGTCAGACCCCTTGACTTGGCCGCTCAAGTGAGTAGGCGCAAAAGTGCTGACGACACGATCTCCTTCCTGTAGACAAAAAGCTGGGTTCTTGAACGGATCAGAAGTGCTGTTGGATGTGGACCCAACAGCAACAACGACACCACACATGTCGCTGCATGGAACGAGCGCTGGCGGATGTTTAACAGACTGGTGATGGTTGTAGAGGCCCATGGCAACTGCCGCACGTGATTAGCATCATTCTCCAAACCCAGGTCATTTTCAGCTTTGCAGTGCTTTGCACATACCTTCAGTATCCCTATAGTTCAAACTAACAGAATGAACTTCAACAAGCACCTCATCCTCGCTAGGTGTCGGACAGTCCGCCTCATCCATCCTCAACTTATCGAGCCCGTCCTGGCCCGTGAGCCATTGCTTGGCCTTTTGCGGAGGCGTCATCCTTGAGTTCAAAAGTCGACGCAGATTCCAAAGCTTTCGCGTTCCCAAACTTCACATGGAGCGTTGGGGGTGATGTTGGTGTCGTGTCTTTTCTGCTCTTCCGCTGCGCAAAAAGTCCAGAAATCTCGTTCAGCCAGTCCCGGCGATGTTGGGAAAACGGCGGAGTTGGCATCTCGGGCAGCAAACTTTATAAATTTGATGGCCTAACGATACGCGTGTTGTGGATCGATGCATAAGCAGTAAGCGGGAAGAAAAGCGCCGAAAAGTGTGGGGAGGGGGCATTATTTCTATGTGTCGTGGTGATGACGATAACGTGGTCATATTAAGGTGTGGGTGTCTAGGTGCTTCGTATGCGGATGCAAACGTCACTGGCCGGGTTCGCCCGGCTTGCCGAGGTAGGTAGGGACTTTTCGGAAGACATCAGCTGGGGCGCTCAACACCATGACGAGTATCGTGATGCGCATCGGCATGCAAGAACGGTTCTGTACGTTATTTTTTTGCTAATTTCTGATACTGTAATGGGGGTCTAAAATGCTGAGAAAGGATGCGACGCTGGGGAAATGGATGCTGTACCGGTAAACCCGTCTGACGAGTCCCATGCACAACGCTCGCCGGGTCTTCCATGGTTGTCCTATCAACAGATACATGCCATGCCGGTAATGCTGTGTTCTTTTCCTGCTCCTACACCGTTCAACGGCAAAGACGGATGGAATGTCAGCATGAGGGCTGCGCGCAAGACAAGGTGGACAGTATGATACCGGCACGCGACCTGGTGGTGCACGTGAGTCACCTGTCCTCCCTTCCAGCCTCATAAACCGCAACGTACATCCCCAAAGACTACGTCACAAAGGTACTGAAGTCACTCTCACTATCACCGTCACCATGAGCGATCGACACATCTATCCAACCCAGCAAGCCTTCCCTCCACCTCTTCCTAACCACCTCAGCGCCGACTACTCACCAGCCTTGGCGATGATGCAAAGCTGGCAGGCGGACGTGCTTCGCATAGATAAGGAACACCTACGAAAGCGGCAGCAAGCGCACGCACAAGATCCGACTACCTCTAACGTCCATGGGAAATCTATCGGAGGGACCTTGTGCGAGAGATTGAGGGCTTGGTATGCGGGAGCCGGGAAACGCACACGAGACACGGGGGCACGTTCCATTCGACGGAAGAGAACAAAGCACAACCTCGTCACACAATTACAGTCGCTGGAGCGGATGATAGCAGGCAGCAAATTAACGCCAGAGAGAATAGCGCATTTAGAAGATTGTCTGCAAGCTATGCGGGACATCGTGAAGGGGAGATCGGATCATAGGGAGCGGCACTAGTTCACTCCCAAAATGCGCCTTCGATAAAATTACCTTCTGGACCTACCACCGTGGGACTGTTTAGATACATGACCCAATGGATTTCCATCCTCCCCTCGAAGCCTAGTCACTCATCTACACCATTCGACATCACCATGACGATCCTCTTATTCAGATCGCTCCAAGCGTGACAGGTCAACAAGAACCCCCTCGAATTAAAGATGAGACGTCAACGCCATCGTCGCCAAGACCTTCGGCAAATTCATCAAGCCATCTGTGTACAACAGACTGAGGATATTGAAGTCGTCTCCACCGCGTCGAGCTCAGCAACAGTACTCCAGTAGGACATAAATTCCGGGGCGCCGGGCATAAATAATTTGTTGGTGTGCTTATGGACTGGGCGCGGCGGCTCACCAGGAAGAAAACCGAGCAAGACCTGGTCGACCGATACGTTGTTCGTGGTAAGATGAGTATGGTACGATTCCTAGGTCCATGGTGGGGTACTGTGGCGGAAGGGCTCTATTTGAACTTGGTTGAAGGTCTCACGACCGTGGAGACTGTTACTCCACCGAGGGTGTACCGGTATAGGATGCTTCTCCAGAGGAACCATTATGATTGAAAGTAAGCAATTCCGAAACCCGACAGGAGGAATCAAGCTGCATTTTGTAACTAGGTTACCAGTACGTCTATTCCAGAAGCTTGCATCCGGCCCTGTGTTGTTTCAGGTCGAGCTTCCCGCACCTGCGCTTGTGCTGAAAGTGGTCAAAGAAGGATATAGTTGCGTTGGTTGCGTTCTGTAGCCTCCCGAGATTTTCTGTAGCCCAACGCAGCCCATGTCCCAAGACAACGCGTCGCACAGCTGGGATTAGATACCAAAGACGCATTTTACAAGAGGATTAGCTAGGATACATGCCTGGGCCATGCCTATAGTTCCAGATTGGAAGTGGTTACGGAGTATTGAGAGTTATATCACTATGCCACAGGCGAGCCAGTCTTGGAAACCACATCCGAGGTGGCTGGAAAATGCCCCTGGATGTTCGGCAGGCTCAAATAGCTAGTGTTTCCCTGTATAAACTGGCCACCCAACCATTTCAATCCATCACTTCCTTACTCTACAATGAGCTTTCAACACCCAGGTCGGGTTGCATACGGGGTGTACTCCGTAACGATGTACAGCATTGCCTAGGTAGAGAGTCGGTATCCAAGACCGAGTTTTGGGGTACGCAGGATGGTGATTGCAATTGCACGAGTCGAAACAAAATAGTGATGAGTCGGAGCATCAAAGTGATGGGCTATGGGAAATTTCGTCGTTGCGGAGACAGCTGGAAGATGAACCTCGGAAGACGAGAAGATAACACGATGGTTATCGATAAATGCGCCAAGGCCTACTAGTCCCGAAGTGACAACCACGTGACAGCAACGCAGCGTATCGAAAACCTCCTGATTTCCTTCCTTCCTTCACCCCACCTTGATACTGATTGCAGTCTATCCTGCGCCTACTTTTTTATACCACGTTTCTTATTGTACGCTCTTTCTGTTATGATTTTATGAACTCCTGTCATTACACTCTCATTGCCCTGCTCAACATCTTGTTTTCTCCGTTCTGTGGAAACGCTCGACTTCACCATTGTCATTGGCGGTATCGAACCGCTCCAAATATCTTCGTGTGCGAGATGGTAGCTTCGTTAAAAAATTCTCAGCAAGTTGCGAAAAAGCAAGGCGAACTCCACGCTGGCGGATTGCAGGCCGTCCGTCCCGCCTGCAAGGACGTGTTGTAAGACTGCGCTCGCTACCTAGATGTTCTGTATGGAAAGCCTAGCGGTAGTGACATTCTCTTAGGTACTGCAGCACTTTCGCTGAGATGAACTAGGACAAATCTGACGTAGGATCTTATACCTCATGCGCCTGCGATTTAGTGAGCGCGTTGAGAGATGCGACATCAGATTTGCGCTGCGGTGGCCCATGACATAGCCATAGTCATGGTTTCGTTACGGCGGTGGACGCGCGATCTACGATGCGCATGAGCCGATGTCATTTTGACGTTGCGGCGTCTTGCCAATTTAGATACTACTGTATTCAAGTCTCGGGAGTAGACTTCGAGTACTATGAAATCCGCCGTCTCACAATAGCCTTGTGTTACGTACATGAAAAGTGGTGATGTAGGCGCGAACGACAAGAAAAAGGCATTGTCTTTCCTACAGTCTTTGTTCCCTTATGGCATTGTCAATTTGCTTGTTTTTCATTTCTTGTGGCTTTGTTGTCTGCAGCAGAACCCTCGTTGATTTTCAAAGGACATCAAACGAGCAACAGGAACTCTACGCTGTGAACCTTCTACCTCAAAGCGCTGCTTGAATACTTCACGATGACCTTTCATTTAGCTGTTAGCACGAACCAGCCGTCTCACAGGTACTTAATACCCTCATCCTCTCCCAGCCAAGATTCTCTTCAGACAAGGAATCCGTACAGTAAACTATTAATTGCACTTAGACACACTTCCAACCACCGCAAACAACACCACAGCATCTCCTTAGACAAGGACCTTCTCAAGCAATCCACGCGTAAACGAAATACATCGCCGTTTCATCCCGCCACTTCCTCCAAACTAGCCTTACGGCACACTGCCCGAATCATAAGCCCAGTCCTACGCAATTTCGATCCGCCATGTCAATGCGACAAGCTGAATCACCCCTTCCGGAGGAGATGACTTCCAAGAAGCCAAAGGTAGATGTAACCAGCGAGACCGAAGTCACAGTTGCATCTCCCGTGGAGACCACGCCCACCACCGCGTCAACCGAAGCCCAAGCACCTGAACCAGCAGCCGAAGATGTGACTAATGCAGCACAAGATCATCCTGAAACGCCTGCTCCTAAGAAGAAGGGCATCAACAAGGCGACAGAGGGGGCCGCGCCCACCACCACACCAACTGAAGCCCAAACATCTGAGCCAGCAGCCGTCGATCTGACTAATGCAGCACAAGATCATCCTGACACGCCGGCTCCCAAGAGAAAGACGAGGATATCACCAAAGAAGCCTCCTGTTGCTGATGGTTTAGAAGACTTCAAGCCAGAACTCGAAACTCCGCCACCGGCGAACCCTTTCTGGGGCATCAGGCCATTGCCAGGTAGTACCCGCCCTGATCCTGTTCAGCCGCCAGCCCGGAGCAGCGGCGGCCAGACGAACCCTCCTTTGTGGGAGAATCGCGGTTACCGTTTTAAGCGCGGTTCGCGACATGTCAAGTATTTCGGTCCCCTTAAGCCCGACAACGAGGCCGAATTGAAGCCGACGCTCGATCAACAAGACTTGTGCCTTATCAAGCTAGTAGATATGCGCCCCAAGAGCAAGAATGACCCGACGCCGCGACGCGTGCCGGTGATTTACAATTACGGCAAAGTCCCGAAGGATTGGGATCACGGGCAGTCGGTCAAGGCGCTCAACGATCGTAGGTATGCAGCAATCGAGCGCACCACCATGGATGCGCCATGGACTCGCATTGAATGTGAGTATCTGGCGTCTTTGCTCGAGGAGACTCCTGATGCATCGATCTGGGAGCTGACCGAGCGCCATAATGAGAGGTTCATGGGTCGGGATTACACAACGGAGACAGGTATGGCTTTTGGTAACTTGTCTATTGGGCGTACTGTGGAGAGCGTGCGGAACGAGTACATGACGTACAAGCCTCGCTACGATAAGGGTATGGCACCGAAGAAAGTTCGACACCGCACCGACCAGTCTATGGAGGGCAAGGCTCTGCGCGCATCCAAACGTTTCGAGGAGGCCTTTGGAAAGCCTGACAAGGCGTTGCAGGCACAACAAGACCAAGAGTCTGGTAGTTCCGAGGAAGATAGCGATTCCGAGGATGATGCCGGGAACGGTGAAGATGACGATACACCTAAGCCCAAGAAGCGCACTCCCAAGAAGAAGGAGTCGGAAACCACCGCTGAGACTGAAAAAGGAGCTACTCCGAGCAAGGGCAAGGGCAAGGGCAAGCGGCCCGCAGAGGAAGACCCCGAAGACGAACCGCGGCCGTCGAAGGTGGTAATGACTTCCGCCGTCGAAGATGACACACCAGTTACCCCATACGCCGGACAGCCGGCACTTAATGATGATGAGGAAGAACTCCTGAAACTAGGTGTGCCTGGATATCGCCGTTCTGGGGCAGCTCCCCAATCGTCGACGCAGGGTATGGTTCCCGCGTCTCCTATTTCATATGGCTTCTCTAGCCCACAGTCCAATTCAGTGTCATCTATTGACCGCGATCTTCCCGTCGCTGGTAGCGAACCCGTGAGCTCCACCGTCGAGCAAGTGGAGATTGAGGAGACGATTGTCGAGGTGACCAGTGTCGAGGAGACTGTCGTGGAGGATACTCCCGTTGTTAAGCGTCGCACCTCGCTCCACGCCGTTCGCAAGATCGATATAGAGGAGGATTATAGCGATGACGATGATGAGGATTTAGCGGTTTGAGATCGATAATATTGCGACCAAGTACTCTTTGGGTTTGTGTACCGCCAGCTCGTTCCGCGCGCTACTAGATATTTCCTTTTGTCTCTTAAGAGTACAGATTGCTGTGCTAAATTGCATTGCTGTACGGAGTCTAATACTAGTAAGTTCCAGCTTTTATAATATATAATCCGTCATGTGTGTCGTATAAAGTTTCTCTACTGTCTAACGTCAATCCAGGCGTGCCCGGACGCACGGTGTAACGGGACACTTTTTCTTTCGGGGGCTCGGAATATTGTCACCACGCCTGCAAATCCACAGGTCTAGCGTGCATCTATTGTAAAGTTCACGTCCTTTCAGTACATCAGCATCCGACACCGAAAAACGCATTACTAGATATGCTGTCGCCCGTTTTATTAAAGCTGTCAACCAACTCCTCTCTAACACCCCCCTGTTTGTTCGCAACAGTGTATATCTGGGAAGAGTTCGGTGGACTAGAAAGAAAGATAAGATAGCGAGGATTAAAACTGCAGCCTCAAAAGGTCGATTTGGGGTAATAAAGATACATCCCGGCAGTTTCTCCGCGCAGACTGCAAGATCGTCAAAACGTGTCCCACAGGACGTGCGCTGCTAGTAGCACTTGGCAACAGTAGCGTATAGTAGCGTGCTTAGATATCGCTGTATTTTACGGTATTGAATTCGACGCTTTGCCTGTAGCAGGTCGCTTGCTAAAAATGGCTGAGGCGCATGCCGGCGGCTTTCTAGAAGCCTCTACGGCCAGATGCTTAGCCTCACTGTTGCAGCGCGACCTTGGCCGCCAACGCCGTTTGTGTTGCTTGAAGGTGCCTCAACGTGCACTCTGCTGTCTCTAGTCTTCCGCCTCGTTGTTCTCATGGACAAGGCTAGTCGGGTGTTGGCGCAGGGTCTTCCACCTGTCGTGTCTACTTCTTATCGTGCTCTTGCGGACTATAGCGAGGTTCCTCGCTCTACCCTTCATGCCCGTGCCCAGGGCCGCCGCTCGATGGAAGAGAAAGCCCAGAGCCAACAGTATCTCAGCCCTTGGGAAGAGGATGCGCTTGTTAAGTTTCTTCTACAGATGTCTGATCTAGGGCAACCCGTGCGGATTAAGTTCATACCCCTCCTCGCCTTCTGCGTTGCCCGCCAGCGATCCGAGCAAGCCCGACCACCGAAGCCGCCGAACAAGAACTGGGCGCACGCCTTCGAGAAGCGCCATCCAGACACGCAAGCGCGAAGAGTTTCAGCGCTCGACTGGAACCGCCACGAGAAGAATACGTATTGGAAGATATCCCACTGGTTTGAGGTACCGTTTTCCATCAGCGAGCCGGCCACATCAGTGAGCCGGCCATTTTTCCTTGGCACGACCAACACTTCAGTAACTCCAATATGTCTCAACAACACAACGCGATAATAGTTAACCAAGAAGGCAGAATTGACTTCGCTCTTGAGGCCTATACTTCTGGCCAATTTCAAAGCCTACGACGCGCAGCCGCTGCCTTCAACGTCAAACACCAGCGCCTCTCTGATCGGCTTCACGGAATGACTCCACGCGCCCAAACTCGACCAGGGACTCAGAAACTCACTGCAACCGAAGAGCAGACGATCGTCCGATATATCCTTGACCTTGATTCGCGAGGATTCGCGCCACGGCTGTGCGAGGTGGCAGATATGGCCAACAAACTGCTGGGTGTACGCGGTGGGCAGCCTGTTGGCAAGTGCTGGGCTGAGCGCTTCGTAACGCGCTCAGCCGAGCTCAAAATGGCCTTTAATCGAGCCAAAGACCGCCAGAGAATACTCCAGGAGGATCCAGAGATAATTGGCGCGTGGTTCAAGCTGGTGGAGGATACCAAAGCCAAGTACGGCGTCCATGACGACGACGTGCACAACTTTGACGAGACTGGCTTCCAGATGGGCGTCATTGGCTCAATGAAGGTTGTCACAGGCGCAGAGAGACGTACTCGGCCAGAGCTTGT